>JBBYHO010485995.1:0-24080 GCA_038382025.1 Adansonia gregorii
TTCATATTTATTTTTAGTATTAGATTCGGGTTCGGGTTCAGGTCTGGCTCGGGTTTTGGTTTTTTCGGGTTCGGGTCATTTCGGGTTCAAGTTTATTTATATTCGGGTCATTTCAAGTTCGAGCTATTTCGGGTTCCAGCCATTCGGGTTTGAGATTTTTTAGGTTCAGGCCATTGACTTTTTGGTCAAATCGAGTTCGAGCTTAGGTTTTTTGGGCGGGTTTTCGATTTCGGGTTCATTTTGCCACCTCTACTAAAATAAATGACCCTAAGATGCATGAAATTGCATAAATGGTCTAAAATCATGATGAATTACTAAAATATCCCTAAATGCATGAAATTGCATAATAATTTCTAAATGATAACAAATGACTTAAATGTATCTATATGCATGATATGACATAATAATCTTTAATATGCATAAAAACATTATAGAGAAATTACAAAATGATCACTTACGGTTTCTAATATCACAAATGAACCCATAAATGTTTTTTTCCCAATAAACATACAAGACTGGCATTATATAGGAATTTTATACACAAAATACCTTATTAACATGAAAATAAAATGATTTCACATCATGCATGATGATATGGTCATAATCACAATATCCTTAAGGAAAATGCATGGACATGTGCGTCATGAAAATAACATTTGAAAATGTCATAGAATACATTTCATATATGATTTTAAACATAGAATAGCTAATCAACATGAACATACATAAGTACATTAACATGCATAGTGATGTTGCCATAATCATGGTATTTTCATGGAAAATTGCATGAACATAGGAATGGGAATGGTAACAATATTGCATGGAAAGAACATAAAATGCAAGTATCATACATGGATACATATAAGTAGCGCAAAGAGCCAAAATGAAGTTACACCATAAAGAAAAGTTGAAAAAAATCATATAAAAAACTAAAAAGTTGGCATAAAACATTTGAAAACAAATTTTATTGATGGCAAAAATTCTTTTTGGGAAATTTTAAACCAAAATCATTAAAGAAAACAAATAAAAGCATTTGGAAATCACTGCTCAAAATTTGGCCATAAACATGGTTTTTACACTTTGGCTCAAATCATCGCCCAAAACAAAGCTTGAGATCATCAAGATCACAAAAGGGAATGAAAAAAATGCTGGAAAAGAGGTGAAACTAAGCAAGAAAACCTTTTCTAACAGACTTGGATGATTATTCTTTTTTTTTTCTTATTTTTTCTCTTTTTTCTTTTTTCTCTATTTTTTTCTCTGGTTTTTTCTCAGTTAAAAATTAACTCCCCCTTTATTTTAGATGTCTAAGGGGATTAAAAACCTTTCGTGGCTAATTGCTTCTTATCCCCATGCTCTTCCATTAAAAACTTGACAACTTACCCAAGCTTGCTAGCAAGCAAACCATCTAATCCCCTAGATGGTGTAATCAAAGGCTGAAATCCTTCTAAATGAGGCATAATTTTGATTAACTTTGGTGGACAATCTTAGCTGCATGGCTTTAAAAAGAAATCCCTACTCTAAAGGGCCATATCTTGGTTCCATACAAGAAAGATGTTTTAACTTTTACTCAAAATTATACCTATTGAATTTCAATTGAATTAAAATTGAAATTGTCTAAGGACGACCAACTAGATGCCATTTAGTTCCCATGCATAATTTAAACATTAATCTCATTTATCCTAAGCTCGTTTAAGCTTTAATGACATAATCTATATGGGTGGTTCTTGTGCCTATTATTCAATGTAAAAATGTTAGTGAATGATGTCTTTTAGGTTATGAAGTGTTCTAAGGCCATTAAGAAGAAGAAATGTGAGAAAACTTGGGAAAAAAACCTTATTGGTGGTGAAAACTTTCATGCTTAAATTAATGATTAATAATAGATATCTTTGTATGTTATGTATGCTTGAAATGTTTGGCTTATTTGAATCTTTGAACATGTCTATGAGTTTAAATGCTTTAATTGAATTAACCTTGACTTAGCTCATAATTCAAAATTCTTGTGCTTGATCTTAATGCATATTCATTGATTGAAATTGCTCAAATTTATCATATTTTCAATTCTTTGAATGAGCCAATAATTTTTCAACCTATGGAAGTTTTTCTATGCTATACTTGACAAATTTTTTTTGAACTATCCATATGGTTAAGTTAATTGATTGTGAGTAGTATGCATATAAACTAAAATTTCAACAATAGATATCAATTATGCAATATAGACAACAATTGGGGTTTATTTTAATAACAATTGGTATGTCTTTTTTACTCATAATTTTGTCTCTTCTTGAATGTCTAGAAATGGACACATGAAATTTGAACTATTTTATGATCTTTAATGCCTATTTTTTTTTTTACTTAACAATTGGTATACATGTACTTCATTGTTTCATGATTTGTATACATTGTATGAACTTTTGTTTAACTTAGCATCCCTAGCTTTGAATTAATTATTCTTTTTAATGTAACAAAAAAGGAAAGAATTTTAAGGGTAATTTGCTTATTTAATTGAATATCTATATGAAAGCAAATAGGAGGGAAAATTATTTCATTTATATTCATATTTATTACATCTCATGCATATGAAGTGATTTATGTTGGTGTATAGAATTATGGCTAAACATAACTGTTGACAACTGATTTTGTCTAACCCTTTCCCTAATCATCCAAAAAATATTCTAGACTAAGAACTTAGTGGCTGCCCGATAAGGGTTGATTTCTTAAGGTGGACTGGACATTTTCAAAACATTTTTACTCCTGCCTAAATTACCGCACATGCACGTTATAGAAAAAAAATGTCATTTTGAGGGCCAGTCTAAGATAAAAAGACAAATATCAAGGTAAAATAATTAGCTTTTAACTTTATACTTGTGAAATTTTAAAATATGTTTTTGCAAATGTTATCATGGCCAAATTTTCCATTTTTGAGAATTTTTCATAAAATATAAGAAGTTGACCGTCGTATATGTTTACCAATATTCGTGCAATATCTATGTTAATACTCACTCTGAAAAATAGAAATGTTCAAGGAAAATTTCAAATTGCTAACTTTACCACAAGGTATCAAGTTACCAATTTCGAGACTTAAATTTGAATTTTTCACATACTGCGAGTGTCATGCTCGTGAAATGTTTCTCAGTAAAAATTGTTTTAGATCTCAAGTTTTCATATCTATTATTTTTATAAATAAATATTTTGATTAATGTGTTGGATGAACTCAGTTTTATAAAATTTGAAACTATTTTTAAAATTTTTTTTCCAAAATAAGAAGTTTTCTAACCTATAAATTTTTTTTAGAAGGATTTTTTGAGTTTATAACTTTTAAAATTCTTCAAATATTTTTATTAATTTCATATTAAATCAGTTTTTGAAAAGTTAATTTATTTTAAGAGTTTTGCATTTTTTTCATATAACAATTTTCTTCCAAAAAGGTTTTTACTTGTAAAATTTTATGAGTTTGAAATTTTTAATCTCATTTTTCTTGCACAGAAAATTTTAAAAAAAGTTCATTTTTGAATTTTAATGTGGAAATTTTATTAACTTTATTTTTAATAGGCCAAAATTTATTTTTCCATTTCATAAGCCTTAAAACTTGTAAATTTTTCTAATTGGCTTGATAAACTCATTAACTTTTTTCAAAAGCCTAATGAGCCTATTTTTGTTTTTTAACATGTCCAAGAAACTTATTTTGGTAAAATTTTTAATTAAATTTGTTATGTCATTTTTATTCTTTAAATATATAATTTTTAATTTGTTATAATTTAGTCTTTATAATGTATTTTTAATCAAATTAGTCTTTTTTTTTTCTCTCTCATATTTCTAAATGATCATGTTGTGCATGACATCATCATGGAAAATGACAAATTCATTAATTGCACTTTATCAAAATGAAAAAAAAAATCTAAAAAAAGTAATAAGTAAATGAATAAAAAAAAGGGAAAATGCTAGAAATTGGTGGAACCATTTGGCCAAGGCTTTTTTGTGCCTTCACTGACTCTCCTCAATTATAAATAGGGGGAGAAAATTCTAATGCAGGGGTTTAGAGGCTAGTAAGAAAAAAACTAAAAAAACCTTAAAATTCTTAATTTTTCAAGCTTTTAAAGGTAAGTTTTTCTTGTAAAATTTTTAATTTTTGTTCATTTCATGTTTGATTCTTCATATTAGTGAGCTTTGTGACTATTTGAGCTCATATATTTTGATCCATGTTAAAAGACCAAGTAAGAAAGCTATGATCAAAGTTTCTTAATTTTATTATTATATTTAATTTTTGTTAGCAATAAGTCTCTTGTATTTGTGTTTATTAGTAGAAATAATATTGTTTTCATGTATATATTTTTTTGTTATTTTTCTTAATATTTTCATGTTGATTTATTCATTATTTGTTATATTTTTATACATATTTAAGCTTGGTAAAAATTGTAACGTATATATGCGTTGATATTTGTGAAAATATGTGATGAATAAACCTCTTTTAGTTGATATATATGTTGGATGGATATGTTGATGACCTTTGATCAAATATTATTTCATGATTTTATAAGAGTTTAACTATTTTGTAAAGTTCGAAACTTGCAAGGACTTAAAATAATTTTTCCAAATTTTTGAAGGCCTTGGAAAGGTGATTCCAAGCTTGCCTGAATCTAGTCTTAATGATTTTGTGATGTTTTGATTTTTTAGATTATTTTATAATTATAGAAAATATAGGACTAAATTGCAAAAATTATGAAATTTTTTCTATGGCCATCCAAGCTTGGCCGAATTATGTAGACACCTTTAGTAATGTTTTCATGCCCATTCTAACATATTTAAATCTGTTTCATGTACTTTTTTATCATTTTTGGGTCATTTTATAATTTTAAAAAGTTTAAAGACTAATTTGCAAAACTTAAAAAATTACCCTAACGCCCTAAGTGGTTGGTTAAATTCTTCTTATAATTTTTAACATAATTTCAATGATTTTTTTGTGATGAATTTTGTGTTTAATTATGTGTTTATTTTGTGTATAGACTAAATTACAAAGTTTGCAAAGTTTAGGGGTCATTTAGAAAATCTTGTATTTTAGGGTTAATGAAATATTTTTGAAATTTTAAGAATATTGCAACATTTCTCTGCTCCTCTGGAAGGACGTAGAAAATATTAAAACTTTTGTATTCCTCTGGTTTTTCGATAGGGGTACGAAATACAATTTTGAAAAGTTTAGGGACTATTAGCAAGTTTTGCATTTTAGGTAATTTTTATGTCCAAGTTACCCATGGAGGGTATAATTATCATTTCATACCACTATTGAATTTTTTAGGTTGCCGAGATACTTTATGCCGAAGGTATACTCTAAAGGTTTTTTGATAATTTTTCCTAAAACCAAGTCCTATGTGGTCATTAAGATACTTCTATGTCAAATGTGTGCAGTTGGAATAGGTTCTCTCATTTTTTATGTCATCAAGTCCTTTAAGGTCACTAGGATACTTATATGTCGAATGTAAACCTTAAGGTTATTTTAGTAATTTAATAAAACTAAGTCCTATATGATCATCAAGATACTTATATGTCGAAGGTGTAGAGTAGGAATAGGTTTATTTGTTTATGATGTCATTAAGTCCTTTAGAGGTACCGAGATACTTAGATGTCGAAGGTATACCCAAGGGTATTTTAGTAATTTTGGATTAAAACCAAGTCTTTTAAAACTACTAAGATATTTTCATGTCAAAAGTGCTCTAAAGGGCATTTTAGTCCTGTCGATCACATTCAAGTCCTTAGAGTCAAGTTTAGCACATTTTGTCTAAACCAACTCTTAAGCTGATTTTTTTTATTATTAATATTATTAATAAAATTGGAATTTTTAAATCAAAGCAATGTCTTTGATGTTAAAATAATATATGGAATTTCTCCTAGCATATAAGAAAAATTCTATGGATTGTTTTAATAGCGAGATATCTTTTCAAAAATATAAAAATTAGGATTTTTTTTTAAATTTTTGTAAAATAAAACTTTTTTATTCCTCTAGCTCTCTAGCGAGATACAAAGATATTTTGATTTCTTAAAACCTTTTGTATTTCACTGGCTTTCTAGCAAGGTCTGAAAGAGAACGATAAAAACTTTTATGTTCTTTTGGTTCGTCAGAGGAAGATATTTGATTTTCAAAGATATTAAAAATTCGATTTTCTCATTTGGAATAATATTGTTCAAAAAATTTTATTCTTAAATATGGGAATTATAATTAAATTTTGAATATTAAAACCAAATAAAAATCAAATTTAAGTTAACATGGCATTAATAGATAATGATTTTCGCATCATAAGAGGGATCGTTCCTTACTCATTATTGTAACCGATTCTTAAACATTTTCTCATGATCTCTGGTATTCACGTAGATCTTAGAGTTTATTTTTATGGGTTTCACGACCCTCAACATAAACTCCGATAGGTGACCAATCTCACCTAGCCAAATAGATTGGTGGTGACTGCAAAATAAATGGTCTTTTTATAACGAATATTTAGAATTAAGTCAAATGAGCGATTTATCTCGACAACTCAGTTGAACATGAAAAATAAAGAATAATAAAATAATATTGATATGGGCTTTAAAAATAAAAAGAAAAAAATGATATATAAGAATATAAACGAATAAAGGCCTTCCAAGTTAGAGTGGTGAAGATTCATATATGGGCCATATTGTGACAATAGCGTTGTTTGCCATTGCCAGGATTTACAAATGCATTTTACAAAATTTTCATATCTTCAAATAATGCTTTTATTACTAATTCATTTTTTGATTGTCCATTTTTTTAAATGCAGATTTCTTTCTTCTGTAAGGGGTTTTCTCATAAAGTTTTTACGAATTTTGAATTTTGAATTGCTTTTTTTAACACATAAAAATTTTCAACTTATTTATGAAATTTCTTTTTAAAATTCAACACTTAGGATTTTTTTTATTTTTACTTATTTTTATCTATTCTTATTTTAATTCACACATGAATTAGAAATTTCCACTATCTTTTTTATAAGAATTAAATTTTGGACATATGAGATTTTAGAAAACTCTCATAATCCATCCAATTTTTTTAATCAGATTTTCACACATTAATTGCATAAATTAAGTTTTTCTCATGCATTTTTTTCTATGCGGAATTAATTCACCTCTTAAATACCTGGATCTTAATCTAACTCTTTTTTCTTTTTCAATCCAGCCTTTCCAACTTAATTTCCTCTATTTGATTTTTAATCATAGCTTATTGAACATTAATTCTTCAATTCAATTTCTCCATATGGTCTCTTAGTTAGAATTTTACATGGTTAAATTCTTGTTGAATTTCATCACATATAAAATTCTAATTGACCTCTAATGTTTATTGGTTTTAATTTAATTTTCATTTTTTTACAATTTAGTTCGTTTGATTTGAATTCTTTCAAGAGATTTTTCAATTTAGAGACTCTAACACATAAATTTCTTTTATTTTAATACTTAATACATGTGAATTTTAATTGGGATTCCACGAGTAGATTTTTTATTATTACCTTTTCTAAATGAAGTTTTGTAATTAAATTTTTTTCTCATGAAAATTTCATTTAATTTTTTTAGATTTGCCATAAAATTATTTTAGTTTGATTGTCACTCTTTTCAGTTATATGAATTTTTTTAATTAACCACTTTATTCTCGAAATTTAAAAATGACCAACCATTAGATCAATTTTGACTAAATCAAATGTGTTGATAGCCATTGAATCAAATGTCATTTATTTTTAACTAATAAAATATAGATGTACATGTGGCATTTTTTATTGAAATTTTGACATCAAATTTTTTTCAACCACTCAAAATTAAAGTCGAATTTGTTAACACATTCCTAGCCAATGGATTGATTTTTGACTAGTTAAATTAAATTATCCCTATTAGATTAAATTTTCTTTTTTTATGTGTAAAGATTTTTTTCAATCAAAATAAAAATTAAATGAAAAACAAATTAAAATTTGTTGATTAAATAGGAAAAGGTTGGTAGATTTTTTACAAGAAGCATTGCTAAAACATGGGATTTATGACAAGTTGACGTAAAAAATTTTTATACCAAAACAAACAAAAATGAAAATAATGACATTTTTGCCATGATATGGATGACACTTTTCATAATTAGGGAGGAATGGAATTCATTTTCATCTTTTTCCTCTAACAAAAAAACTTCCTTGGTCTCATAGCTATTCTATTTTTTTTTCAACTTAATTTCCTTTGAAAAAAATATTTTTAGTGTTGAAATTAAAGAGCTTTGTTTGAGGAAAAGGTAAATTTCTCTTAGTTTTGCTTTCCAAAATTATTGTCGTTCATTTTTATCTTCACTTTCTTCATCTGATGGTGGCTTCATGATCCTTATTCAATAAGGTGATTAAGCTTAAGCTATGACATATTTCATGCTTTAAAGGCTCCATGTTTTCAAAGTTTAAATGCTTTAAATCATGTTTACATGTGCTAAAATAAATTCTTAGCATTTTTAGTCTAATTTGTGATTTTTCTTAGATATTGATACTTTGTGAATTTTTGTGTTGTGTTGACCTGGGTAGTATTCTAGAATGATATTAACATGAATTTTGGTCTAGTTTGATGAAAAGCAAAATTTTAAGGCTTATTGTGTAAATAGTTAAAAACTTTAGTAGGTTAAAATGTTGTTTCCTTTAATTTTTGGGCCATTTAGGGACAGTTTTGGTCATGGCAACACCTATAGGCGTTGTTTCATAACTTTTCCAAATTTTTAAAACTCATTTACGTGTGTACCTTTGCTTGGCCGAAACCTATATGGGCAAAATGCAAGTTTTCACTTTTTAGGCCATTTAAGAGTATTTCCCAGATTGGTCAAACCCTAAGGAATATTTTTCATGTATTTTAAATTTGTTTAGGTGCATCTCTTGCATTTTTAGTCTATTAAGGATCGTTTTACAATTTTAAGAAATATAAGGATTAAATTGAAAAAACTTAAAAAAAAATTAGGCCATAGGTGCTTGGCTGAATGGTTATAGGATTATTAGGTAAATTTTCCATGTTTTTTTATGTGTTTTTATATTTTTTTGCATTTTTAGTCATTTAGGGATTAAATTGAAAAATTAGGAAAGTATAAAGTTCATTTAGTAAATGTCTTGTATTTCAGTGCTAAATAAGTCATTTCAACATTAAATTATCTATTTAGGATATTTTGAATACTTTATGGACATCTCTATCGTTCTTAACCATTTTGAGAAATTTAGAGATCTATTAGTAATTATTGTATTTTTGGTCACGTCTGCCATCTAAGTTGGCCATTTAGGTTATGATTGTCATTCCATATCATTATCAAGTCTTTTAGGTTTACCAAGATACTTTCATATGAAAGGTAACATTAAGGGCATTTTAGTAATTTATCTTAGAATGAGCCTTTTAGGTCACCAGGATATTTTTCTGTAAAAGGTGTGCTTTAGGGATAAGTTAGTCATTTCATGATATTATTGAGTCCTTTACGATTGCCATTATACTTTTATGTTGAAGGTATACCTTAGAGGACATTTAATAATTTTATCCTAGAATCAAATCCATAACCAAATCTATTAGAGTTATTAAGATATTTTCATGTTAAAGTATATTTTAGGGGACATGTTGGTCTTTTCAATCAAATTCGAGTCTTTCAAGTCTAGTTCGTACTTTTCGTCAAAAATGGATCTAAGGATAAGTTTTTATTATTTTTGATAAAACTGAAATTTTTTAAAATCAAAGCAATGCCTCTGAGTTAAGGAAATACATCGAATGTCTCCCAGCATATGGAGGAGTTCTATTGATTTTTTTAATAATAAAATATTCTTCTTTTAATTTCATGAAACAAAGCTGCATGTTTCTTTGGTTTCATTAGCAAGGTACGAATGACATTTTTATTTTAAAAAATATTTAAAAACCAATTTTATCATTTAGAATAGTAAATTTAACTTAAGAAATTTCAAAACATGGGAATTATAATTAAATACCAAATATTGAAATTAAATAAAATCAAGTTTTACAAATTAACGCATAATTAAAAGGTACCAATTTTCAAGGGTCATGAAAGAGATCGATCCTTAATCGTGATTTTAACCAACTTTTAAATCCTTTCATGCTATCTTTAGTATGAACGCAGGCCTCAGAGTTTGTTTTTGAGGGTTTTGTAACCTCAAAATACAAGATTTGGTAGGTGACCAATCTCCTTAGCAAAAATAGATTGATGGCGACTCAAAGTCAAATGGTTTTTTTGTAACAACTATTTAGGATTAAGTCGAGTGAGCAATTCACCTTGACAATATAATCCCCAAATGTGAAAAAATAAATATATAGAGAAACAAGGGATTCACCTATCATTTAAGTTCGACAAGTCAGGTTTCATGTCTTAGCCATGTTGCAATAGCTAACGAAAGGTTTATCAAGAGGGAAAGTCTGTAAACCATTATGGGGAATAAGATTTAAGCCTATAAATTAAAATTAACATAATGGCAACCCAACATAGTTGACTGGTGATCTTAAGATCTAAGTTCAAATGGACAACCAAGTTATGTTAACTTTGTGTGAGCAATAAAAGAGCTAAAACTCTAACCCATCTTATGGTGAAGAAGTGCTGCCTATAAAAGAAATAGAATAAACTATGTTTTTAATGATTGTTATAGCTTGATGTAATTAAGTGGGGTATTGCATGATACTCTTGATAAGAAATCACCTATGTAAGTATGAAACATGGCCATTTTTTGTGAAAATTGACAATGCTAAATTCCCTAAAGCACTATCATAAAATAGGATGTGTTTAGGGCTAAAATAAACATAATCATCAAAACCAAGGATATTTGAAGAGGGACTATGTGACATTTATTATCTTAGTTTACAAGAAAGGCTAAATAGTTTACAACATCAAATTCACTAATTAACAAACAAATCCGATAGTTGTCGCTACGGAAGGTTTAAGGCCAAAAGCTACTTATCGTGCACAATAACTCTTTAAAGTTATTCTCTCTTATATTTTGAGTCTAGTCATTGTCTTATTTAGATAATTTCTATTCAAGTGGGTGATTTTTTGATATCAATGCAAATTAAAAGTGTATAATATAAAATATGTATAAGAATCGATAGGTTGTCATACATAAATAAACGATGTAAGAATTTATTACATGATTGATATCCATGGTGAATAAGAAATTGATCTCATTATGTCCACTTGGAGAAAAAGAAAATTAGTTGGTAGTGTTGGGTAGTGACCAATTCTAGATTGCAAATATATGGCTTATTTATGTTGTACATATTAGCCTAGTTTTAAAGTAGGGTTAGGCTTTAAAGGGCACCCAAGCTTTTGTTTGAGGGTTGAGGTCTGCACAAGGTTAGACCACATAAATGCATCGAGCTAGGCTGGGCTCGGGCTTTGGTTTGGGTTAAAGGTCAAGTAGGCCTTATCTTTTTAGAGCTAAGCCTGTCAGTGTTTTTAAGGTTGCCTAACCAAATTTAGTCCGGATAAAATAATCCTATCCTATCTGAAAAGTTTTGAATTTTAAAATTGTTATCCAAATTTTGAAATTTAAAAAAAAATTATCCATTATTTGAATTTAACTTTTAAAATGTTACCTTTATTTTTTAAATTTTAAATCTAAAATGATTTTAGCAATTTTGACTAAAAAGATTGAAATAGTTTTACAACTTATTTGGGAAAAATTATTTTTCCTCCACTCTTTTACATCGTTTGTGCTATTATCATCTAAGAGAAATTAACACACCTTTTCAGTTCACAGTGTTTCCATCGGTAAGTGTTGTTGATTGGTAATGTGATTTAAGAGTATTGAAAGACTAGTTGATGACATTGTCAAGCATTCGAGACGTAGGCAAATATCGTTTTTAAGGTCAAAGTGTCCAAACTTTTGCTCAATCAATATAACTTTTTTGGATTTGGTAAAACCATATTTTACTCGTATTTATTGCCTACCAAATTTTTTAATATTTATTATTTTATTTGTTGCAGTATCTTTTAATGATTTTTCATGTTTTGTGGTATTTAAAATTTCCTACACAAGTCTAACAAAATGTTGTAAAACATGAACATTTAAAATAAGGTGGATGACTAGATAAAGATACCATTAGTATGACTATATGCTAAGGTTTTAATAGTTATGCACATATTATGATAATTTTGTTGGAAATTTTCAAGTAGAGATGTATCCATGTCGAGATCTACACAGAGTTAACTCATATACATGAGAGATCGCATTTAATGAGGTTCTGCCTCAATACTTACATCTCTGGATGAGAAAGGAAAATCTACTAAAAATAAAGATTACAAAGCGTATAAAACAACCTTTTAACAAACACTAAAACTGAGCCTTCCATGCTTTAAGTATTTAAAACACGTGGAAAATCATATATCCCATTAAACTTTTATTTCACCAAACTCTTCGTCACATTCTAAACCCATCTCCCATAATGAGATCTTACAGTGCTTACATCTCTTTCATATTTCTAAAAATTAATACCTATTCTATATTTATAGAGCATATTAAGTGATTATTAAGAAATATTTATTCAATAAGATTTCTTTTATATTATTCTTAACTATTAAGTAATCTCTGACTAATAGAATTTACCAAAAGCTAAATAGATTTCTGATCAAAATTTGAGTCAAATATCTAACACTTCGTATTAAGAAGTGTAAGTTCCTCCCCTGTTTATTTTTAAAGTCTTGTATAAGGATAGTTTTACTCATGAATATATAGATGAAAAGTTTGGTAGCATAATTAATCCTTAAAAAACTAGCTATAATCATATTTCTTTTGTTTTTATTTCTCTTATTTTCTCTCGTTATTTTAATTACAACAAAAATATAATAAAATAAAATAAAAATAGTCGGAAAAAATAAATTATACCTAATCAACTTTTGGGTTTAAGCCCAAGTAGCAAAGATCAGGAGGCCCAAATCTGAAGCGGGAGATGTCGGATCGGATCTTCCCGGTTCGACCCAAAACTCACCATTTAACTTCTAATTATAAAAGCCAAATACAAAATGGGACCTTTCCCATTTTCGACATTTTTTTCCCCTTTAGCCAGCGGTGCTTCCTTTATTTTTTTTTTTGAGCAAAAGAAAAAAAAAAAAAAGAAAAAGAAAAAAGCGAGAAAGTCCCTAACCCTCGCTTTTCGAGTTAGGGTTTACTTATTTGTTTATCGTCTTCCAATCAATTGCTTTAATCACCCATTTTTATAGGCACTTTAACGATTTTTGGTGGTGCGTTTCTTAATTCTTCACCCTTGCATATTGCAATATCGGTATTTCTTTGTTTCTTTCTTTTTGTCTTTTATGCATCTTTTTGTTGAATCTATCATCTGCTTCTCTCTTAGCGTCCTTATTAGTTTGATTAATTTATTGATAATTCTGATGAAGTATTTCCTTCTTGCTAATTTAACATTTTGCAAGTATTTGCTTGTTCGCATCTTACTTTTTAGGGTTTTGATTCAAGCTTTCCTTTTTACCCGTTTTTCTAATTTAATAATAAATATAGCTCGACATTTGAAGTTTGAAAGGATATAGTATAATCCCGATTAAGTTTTATTTTTATGTGGAAATATTGTGAGGGTTCTTTTTTACTTTTGGAAATGAGGATGGGTTTTCTGATTCTGATTTTTTTTTAAATTCTGTTTTGTCTTTGGCAAAAAATCAGATGTTATTTTGAGTGGAATAAAGTTTTGACACTTTGTTTGTGGTGTTCGTGTTGACAGTGCGGGTATTGACATGGAGATGAAGACATGTGGTAAACCGATTGATTCATTGTTAGAGAAGGTGCTTTGTATGAATATACTATCTTCTGATTATTTCAAAGAGCTATACCGATTAAAGACATATCACGAAGTCATCGATGAAATTTACAATCAAGTTGATCATGTTGAGCCATGGATGACTGGGAACTGTCGTGGTCCTTCTACTGCTTTCTGCCTTCTTTACAAGTTTTTTACCATGAAACTTACTGTCAAACAGATGCATGGGCTGTTGAAGCACCCCGATTCTCCTTACATTAGAGCAGTAAGTGAAATCTTTCCCTTTTAACATTTCCAAGTTTGTTCTTCATCCATGGTAGAGATTTTTGTGAGCAGAAAGGATAGATAGTCTTTCCACTGTTATTTCGTATTTCTTTATGTATTTTGTCTTTGACATGTATTGTTGCTGGAAATTTCCTACTTTTGTTCATGGAAACTAACATTTGTGAACAATTTTATATTCTATTAGTATTTCTGTGAAACTGAAGGTGTCCTTAACAACTTTGTTAGGATTTAAACATGACTTTTTACTGTGTTTGTTTTCATTGTTGTTTGTATTTTTTAACTTTTTCAGAAGTTAAAAGAGCACTTTTTTTTTTATTTGAGTGGTCTGCCGAACTAAGCTTGACTTATTTTCTTTGTATTAGTACAAAAGTAAATATATGTGTTATACATTTACTGTTTTACCTAGCAGATTTCTAAAAAGGTTGAGGTGTCCTTGTTTCTTTGAGTTGCTGAGAATTTGCCCCACCCCCTCATAACAGTACCTTGCTATGCTTACCAGATGCTTACAATATCAAGGTTTGATGGGTCTCTTTTTGGTTACTGAGATTTTCTCAGTCCTGGGTTTTTTGTAATCATAGATAAACGTTGTCTGTTGACTCAGTTGTCTCTGGTCATCCATTTGCTTAGTATTTATCTACTGTTGCTATGGGTGTAGAGTTTATATAAACATAGGAGCCATATCCTGTTTTCATGTTGCTACAGCCAAGGTTGGACATTTGTGTAAGTTTGCAAATTCCCTCATGTGTACTAGCTCCTCATTCTGTCTCTTAAAAACTATCAATCATGACTTAGGTTTCTTCTTTTTTCTTTTTTTCCTCTGATGCCTTTTTTTTCTTTGCTCCAGTATATTGTCCTTGTTTTATCTACCTTTGTTTTGATGCTTCTTTTTATTGGTTTCTGAGATATTTTCAGTCAAGATTCTGTTGAGCATTTTTTATTCAAACTATGCAAAATTTACACAAATTGTGTGGACTATTCCTACAGGTAAAGAGTTGCCTAACTATACTAATTCAGATGTCTTGCTATCTGGTTTCTTGATATTAAGAATAAAATTCGTACTCTTAACTTGAATCTCATTATAATTTCATTCTTCCCATTTTCTACTCTTTGTGCAATTTATATGCAGTTTATGGTTGATATTCTTCTGCTTTGAGCTATTAGGCGTATAGCTGACAGCCTAAAATTGAATTGCAGGTTGGATTCCTCTACTTGAGATATGCTGCAGATCCAAAGACTTTATGGACTTGGTTTGAACCATACATCAAAGATGAAGAGGTACTAGACATTTTGATTGCTTAAATATTCTTTGGTATCTTGGATGTAATGTGGTAAAATCTGTCTAAATGCTTTATTGTTTACTTTAGTTTGACATGTGAAATGCTGGCTCTTTTTCTTGTGGATATATGCATATTTTCTGTAGATTATGAAGCTTTTTTTACCTCAGAATATGTTGAGTTTTCCATATAATGATGCTTACTTCTGCCTTGTAATTTATATGCTTTAATTGGTGTCTTTGGAAAAAGAATTACCAAAGGCTTTTATTCCTATAAAGGTCCATATTTTTTGGTTTGTTTGTGACATCATCTTGTGTTTCATTCTGTTTAATAAAGTTCACTTTTGCCTCATAAATTTGTCTTCTGCTTTTTTTTTTCTTTTGCTTTATTGCATGGACTATGCATTTTAGGTGCCAAACCTATGTCAACAGGAGTCAGGATTCAAGATCAATATTTACCTCTGGCCTGAACATTTAGACACTGCTTCTTCACAAGAAGGTGATTAAAAAAGCAGAGATAAAGAAGCAGAGGCTGTAGATAGGATGCTAGGTTAATTTTCATTGTTGAGCTTTTGCTCTTTTTGTGATAACAAAGGGTTGTTAGAGACAGCTAGTGAGAATAAAGGGGTTCGGTTGGTAGGGGGAGAATGGAGGGATTTCAACTCGAACAGTGTGCAGCTGTGGTTGTAAGGAGGAAGAGGATTATTATGGAAACTTTTATGCACCTGGTAGATATTAATGCTTTGCTGTTATTCAAACTTGGGTTTGAAACTAAGTTCATCTTCAGGCCTAGAATCGATTTCAACTAATTTTTCTACTTTCTTCACTTCAAATAAGGTTTAACAAAAGATCTTGTTTTAGACTGGCCATAAAACAAAAGGATTATTGTATGTACTTTTAACTCTTGGTCTTTTTCAGCTAGTATAGATTCTGGCATTGATTCGTGGGTTTGTGGTTATTGGAACAAATCTATTTAACAAATTTTTGATAGGATATAACAATTTAAGTTCAATTGTAATTCAAAATGAATTTGATTGAGGAAAAGATGTAATTTTTTTTTTACTTTTGCTTAATTTCATTTTCTAGTCTACTGCAGCTCTGTGAGTCCCAAACTTTAAGATAAAGATGAATTGGACATTTATCGGTCTTAGATGCGTATGACTGAGTCTACAATCTTGACAGAAAGAGTATTAGCTTTATTATTAGAGATACGGCAGAGTGACTTAATGTGCTTGTATTCTTTAGCAAACATCTAGTTTAGAGCATTCTAAGATGTATATTGAATTTCTTGGGTCACCATGAATTGCAAATTCGAGGCCTTTATATGAAGCTTCATTGAAAAGGAAGAACTTTCCGTTACTTTGCTCAAAATCTTCCTATAAGACTTCTATAGGCTAGAGGTGATATTAAAATTTTTTGGAAAACTGGTGACTGTTAACTCTATTTTTTTTTTATAATGAAAGTAATTGCATGAGTTAAGTGATTTTTACCATAATTTGCATTAAATTACGCATTGAGAGTATTTCAATGGTGTTAAAGGATATAATGTTATGTGAAACAGACAAGGTGCTTTTGATATTTTGGAATCTGATTATGGAACACTTTTTTACCCTTTTTAAAATCATTTAAAAGCGTGTGACATATACTTATGTGATTTTGTTGCTAAAGCTGCCTCTTTCAAAAGATAAATTCAGGTGTTGAAAAAAATAGCGTTGTATGTTTTGCTTAATTCTCTAACTTTTCTAGAGTTGCAGCATGTGGTTAAGACTTTGAGTGTTCTGGAGCAAAATATTCTTGCATTAATACTGTAATGCAAGTTTTATGTGCGACGTGTTGAAGGCTGGTTGTGGGTTTATTTACTATATGGAAATAATGAATTTAAGTTGCCTATGGGAACACGAATTTGAGAAAAAGAGATTTGAATTTCCAATTTAGTATGAATTGTGTAATAGAGCTCATGAAAACAGGCTTTCATGCATATTTCCAATTCATTTGTTTGCTAGATCTCTATTTAATTGTGATTTTGAAGTACTTGAATGATATAGGGATTCTAAGTTCGTCCTCTTATTTTGTCTCAAAGACAAAGATGTATTGGATCCTAAGTGCATAATGTTTGAATTCATCCTCGCTAGTCATATAACAAAGTGACGATCCAATTCCAAATTCACTCTCCCAAATTTACGTTCCCAAACTTAGCATTAGGTTTTTGTCCCAAGCTTTATATCTTTATGGTATTAGTAATTTTTATTATTTGGTGTAAATTTACTCCATAAATTGCTGTAGGTCCATTTCTGCACTAGATTTGCAGATGCTAGGGTTATAGTAAAATGGTTGGAATGTATGGCTGAATTATGGTCCTTTATTCTTTGGTTCGAATGCTGCCGTGCTGTGTAATTTGTTTGATGAGCAGTTTCATGTTTAAATATAGGTAAAATATTTATTTGATGGATAACTATTACACTGACATTCTGCTATGTTCCTGCAGCAATTAAGTAAAGAGCAAGTTAAGTGGTTAAACCAGTTAAGTTTTTATTTGGAGTGATAGACCGAAACAATGCCTTCTCTAATTTTTCATCATTTCCAGAGTTATAAATACTATCATTTTTATTCCGCAAGCACTCTGGCTAGAAGATATATCTTCCTTCTTGTTGACTGTTCGTTCGATGACAATAAATAGATGATTAAAAAAACTACATAAAATTTATTAAAAGTGATTATCCATTTTTGTTCCCCTTTTTTTTTCTTGATTTTAGCATGCCGAACTTTGCTTCTGTTTTGTGCTCAAGGTGAAATCATCATTTCTTGTTTCAGGAATTCTCCCCCGGATCAAATGGACAAATGACCACAATGGGTGTATATGCACGTGATTTACTTCTTGGACAGGTTAGTGGGACTGAACACTCAACCTGCTTTACGGTGCAAAAAAATGTTTTCCCTGGTATTAATGTGTCAACCTGTGCCAGTTTTATGCTGATAACTTGTTACCATTTAATGAAAATCTGTTCAACTTGAATTTTGTAAGCATGACATGCATAAAAGTAAGTATTCATTCTGGTTGGGTCGTTAAAATCTGCATTTTACTTTATGATATTATGTTGTGACAAGGACTAGTGTTGTTAAGGGCATAAGGCACACTCTAGGTGCTAAACCCTTAGATATACAGAAAAGGTGCGATATGTAGATTATCCAATAAAAAAAGGTGCAATACGTACATGCTTGTGTTTGTATGTAGGTTTATGTGTGTGTGTGTGTGTCTGTGTGTTTGAGATATACAATTATGCTAATAAATTTTAAAGAGTGGTCCAGTTTATCCTACATGTCGTGCAAAATTTTCTTTTTATTTTCTTGATCAATCTGTTTGATTTCCTTATGATCCCATGTTTGTTGTAGAATACTCAAAATTTGAGAATTTAATGTTTTCCTGTCATTTACTTTTGAAGTGTAGCTATGAAAAAAATTAGAAATTTAAGAAATTAAAGAGAACTTCAATTGGGCAGGCTTTTTTTTTTTTCGCCTACCGCCTTACTAAAAAGCTTGCCTAGGTGTATCAGGGATGCGCCTGATCAAATGTGTCCTGTTCGAAATGGTCTAAGGTGCAGCACCTAGGCGCACATCTTAGCAATGCTTGTAAGGGCAGCTGCAATACGAGACGTTTGTGACCCTGCATAGTAATCAATCAGAGATTGCATTTAATTTTCTACTTCTGTCTGCAGCTATTTAAAATCGAAAAAAGGGTTTTTGATTTATGATTTATATTTTTGAAATATTCCTACTTAAGAAGATAGACATATAAGAGAATCCTTATTTGATTTGGCTGAGTATGTTGAAGCTTTTCTTGAAAGCTTATGGCGATGGGCCAAATGGAATTTCTTTTGTGAAATGAATAGAGTTGGTCAACTAATTATTAAAGCTAGAAATGCATGCGAACGTATTACAAAGTTACATTCTCGTTAAGTCTACTATAACTTGCTTTGAATGCATTTTCAAGTCGATTTCACGGTTGTGGAAGAAATTTGGGCCGATGTTTGAAGAAATTCTTCGAGCAATGGTGCAGAACATAGTTACTATAATTAGTATTTCCTGCTTGATCATGTAATGAAGAACTTGAATGCGAGATGACCTTTTAAACTATTTGGCTTCTGAATTTGCATAGAATTTCTGGACAATCAGATTTTGCTCTAGCTACAATTTTATTTTTAGATAAGGTAATCTTTCTTGGTCCCTCCTTTAATATATCATTTTTGATGAAGTTTTTTCTTTTACATCTTTATTTTCGAAGGCATTTTATTGGTTTGCAGTGGTAATGCAGGCTGAATGCATGCTTCTTTGACTCACATCTTGGATTGGAACTTGAAGCAAAGCCTATAACTTCCTTCTGTATAGGGTCTGATACTTTAACAGAAAGTCATCATTTAGATCTTTTACTATTAAGCATACTATTGTAAGCTTCCAGAGTTCTTAGAATTTCATTTCTTAGGTTGAGTTGAAGGCCAGGTTATTCAGCTGCCTTCCTTTCGGTCATTTGGCTTGATTTTTTTTTTTTTTTGTGTCAAAATATGAACAACATTTGTTGAATTGTTTCTCGACTTCATTTTGACCCTGTCATGCTTTTGTTTGTTTTTCTCATTGAGAGATAAAGTGTTGACACTCTGATTTCTTGTTGCAGTACTACTTTGATACAATTTTCCCCCGAATCCCTGTTCCTGTGATGCGGCAGATTATATCCAATCTTGAGAAGATGAAGCTGCATGCTAAACCTTCAGGGGCAACTGGGGATTCTAACCGTCATGGGTCTGATGACACTGCTCGCCGCCCACCTTCTGTTAAAGCTGCACTTTCTGTCTCCTTTGGTCAGCGTGCCCCCCATCGTGCTTCAACTAGGGACTCTTCTCCTGTGCGTCGCACTGCACCACCACCACCATACGACAGATCCAGTGGTGATGTTGCAAAAAGATCTCCTAGCCACCGTCGCAGCGAGAGCCGTGAGTATTCTGATAGAGAATATTCTTATAAGGACAGGGCTTGGGATCGAGAATGGGAAAAGGATAGGGGCAGGGACCGGGACCGGGACCGTTACAGAGATCATGATCGGGGTTTGAATTGGGACCTTGATAAGGACCGAGATAGAAACAGGGACAAGGAGAGGGAGAGGAATAGGGATAGGGAGCGAAGGCATGATTATGTTAGAAGGTCAAGGTATACAGATGAAAGAAATTTTTTAGAGTACGATGATGATAATAGGCATTATAGAGAAAGTAGCTCTCGTAGGAGCAGAAGCCGAAGTCGTAGTAGGGGTAGAAGCAGGAGCCGAAGTCGGAGTGTGCAAGCAGGGAACAGTCATTTTGAACGTCATTCAAGTCCACGGAAAGACGGAATTAAGGAGAAGACATCTGCATCCAGCAATTTGGCGAAGCTGAAGGACATGTATGGTGATTTAAGCGATCAAAAAGGGGATGGCATTGAAAGGATTCCAAGGAGGGACAACAGTGGTGAAGAGGTGATTAGGCTAGGCGGTTCAACTTGGAAATAGTGCATCTATCTAGGTATTCATTCAGCGCATGCAATTCAGACTGCGGAAACAGAAAACTTTGTGAACATTTTCTATCCCTCTCTCTAGCTGGTCAAGCTTGCTGAAATTGATGGATGCACTTTTGGGCATTATTTGACAGTTAATGTGTACACTAATCTTTCAGTATCTTCTTTAGTTTAAAGCTTTGATAAATTTTAAAGTTCAGAAAAGCTTGTTTTGCTGTTCACAGGCTGCATGATTCTGTATCAAAACGGTCAAAGTGCATGACAAAATCTGAGGCATATATGCGAGCATTAGGGATGCCCTAAAAATTTGAGAACTCATTTTGAGCGGTCAAAAGATACAAATCTTATCAATCCTAGTTTATTTTTCATTTTAAGTGTGAAATATTTATTGCCGAAAGTAGAAGTGAAATTCGAGCAAAGTCTTATATTTCAGTCTTGAATATGCGTAGAGCCGTTACAAAAATCCCACTTCTCCTCAAGATTAGTAGATAAAAGTTCTCTCTTTAATAGGTAAAAAGGACAACTCTAATTATTTAGCTAAATTATTTGCTAAATGGCTGTTATTCCTGCTAGGAAAAATACATGAAACATTTTCTTCCAAAGGTTGAAAGCATTGAGATAATCTCCTTAACAGGTAAAAGGGACAACTATACTACACAGAACTGATGGCAATGATAGTCAAATTAAATAAAAATTGTTAAATGGTTAGTTTTTTTTTTTTTTACTCAAAACTTCCAAACTTCGGCCACTTCTATTTTAACTATTTTAATTAAATAAAAATGTATATCAAAGAATTTTTATTCAACTCATTTATATATATTTTTATATATTTGAAAAAAGTTTAATTTTACTTTTGTGCTTTAGTGTTTTGACAGAAAATTTTTTATTATAACATTTATATCTGATGTACTTTTTATTTCACCTGTTATAGTTCTATATTGGTGTAAAACCACTATCATGCTCTTACTATTATAACCCTCCCTTTTGGAGTTTTTTTTTTGTCTGTTATGTTCTCTCTCTTCTTCTCTTTGATCAAGTCTCTCTCCCTTTCAAAAATCAAACCCTAATTTTGCGAATCAGAGGGACCATTAGCAAAGTTTTCAACATGTAGGACCACTTTACCACTTGGGTTCATTATTTGACCATTGCACAGGTAAATTTTTCTCTTCCATGATCGCGAGATCGTCGTGTTGTAGGATTTGTGGTTGATTTAATGTAATAGGCTTAGGCAGAGAAAATTGAATTAGGGTTTATTATAAGTGGTTGAAAATATAGATAAAAATAACCAGATTATAGGGTTTTGGTTTACTTGGTTTATTTTGGTTTTGACGTTAATAGGATATATATTTATTGTTTGGAAGCTAGATTTGGGTCCTTTTATAGGATATGTAACTACATTAACTAAATTTTTATTATTTTTTGTGGTTTTTATGACTTAAGTTTGTTATGGTTGTTTTATATATATATATATATATATATATATATAAAGCTTTTTTTCATGAAATTAAAGAAATTTATAGGGTAAAATAATTAGATTATAAAATTCTTAAATGGGATTTAGAATTTTAGATTATGGGTTATTTTAATTTAGATTTAATTGAATTGGATTTTAGTTATTTATTAAAGAATTTCAAATTTTTTTTAAGTTTAGCGTTTCATCAAGAAAGAGAAAAAAAAAGAGGAAGAAAGGGGTAATTTTGGTACGAAATTATCAGCTAGGGTTCAATCTAATTGCGTTTTCTGGTTCTATCTTAATGGTCAAAATACATGAGATTAAATTCAAAAAAAAAAAAAACATAAAAAGTTAAGTATCACACAAGTTAGACCACAAAGATGAAAGTAAATTTTCTTTTAATATATTTTTATTAATGATAAATAAAAAAAATTATTTTTTATATATTGGCTTCACAACCGAGTTTAAAAAATCAAAACTTATCTTTATTTTTTAATATATCTAAAAAATATATGTCGTATTGTTAATTCAATTTGTAAATTTTCAAAACTTCAAGAATTTATATAACTTGTTAAACTAAAATGGGACAAGCTTGTTGGGACAAAAGAAAAGTATAAAATGGGGCCATAAGAATGACCAGAATATGAAGACACTATAATTTCTTTCTCAAAAATATATATATATAAGAAGAAGAAGAAGAAAGGGCTTGTTCTTATTAAGACAATAACAAGAAGGTACATTCTTAAGCTCTTGTGGTGGCTAAATGGCAGGTTGCAATGTCGTTATCGCTTTGTAATGGTTTCCATTCAAATAAAATTGTTTGATAACTAAGGCTGGTAAGTGTGGTTTAATGTTGAAAGAGGGTTTAACTCATCCGTTGTTGGGCTATACCTATACCACAAATTCGTCAAAAGTGGCTGCTCGCCATTTGATCGTCTTTTTCTTAAAATTTCTTTATGTTTGCCAAGCAAAAAAATTCAACGCCAACCAACTTATTCTAAAATTTATCACAAGAAAAAAAAATTCAAACCAAAAATATTATATCTTAAAAGGAATTATGAAATAAAAAATAGGTGATAGTCTTTTAGTGTGCTTTTATTTTTTAAAATTAAATTATATTAAAAAAGAATGGGTAGTTTTTTAGTTTAATCGTTATTTTTTAAAACATTCAACACAAAACACCCGAATTTCATTTCATTATTATAAACATAATTTGATTTTTAGATTGATTTCTTAATTAAATTGGTGTCATTTTATTTGAGACACTGATTCAATTAAAAAATTTATAATTACGATATAAATATATAAATATATATTTATATACACCCATATATATCAAATAATTCGAATTACTGAAAAAAGTTTATACCTACCATGTCAATTTTGATATGAACCCGAAAACCCAACCAATCCACATAAATTCAAACTCAACCTAATCTGATTTGATCAGAATAGTTAACAACTCGAGTCGGACTAAACCCAACCTAAAATAACTTGAATTAAAATGACTAAACTCAATGAACCCTAATATTAAACCTGATTGCCCCAAGTCCGATTAATTCGAGTATTAAACCCAATTGACTCAAACCCAAAATGACTCGAGCTTGATTAATCTGAGTATTAAACCCAATTAACCTGAACTCAAAATAAGTCAAGATCAAAATGATCTGAACTTAAAATATTCTAAAACCAAAATGATCCAAAATTGAAGTGACTTCAACTCAAAATGACCCAAAACTAAAATTACCTAAACCCAAAATTGACTCAAAAATTTAAAAATCCAAA
>JBBYHO010486105.1:0-13534 GCA_038382025.1 Adansonia gregorii
TTTTACGTTTATAGTTATAATTATGATAAACACATTCACAATTGCAACTAAATACATGATGAGAGTATTGCAACAATCGACAATATTAAAAATAAAAATAGAAAAAAAAGTCAAGATCAGTGCAAGTAGCCGCTGCCACCCACCTCAATCTCTTTCCTAAGCTATCAATCCTTATTAGGGATGACAATGAAGCGGGGTAGGGATGAATGTTATTAAATTTACCTTCTTTTTATTGGTGGATTACTTTATTTTACTATCTGTCTTATTTTAGTTTTGAATATTGAATTTTGATACTAGTATCGTATTTATGGATGTTGGATACATTCATTATCATTCTGTCTTGTTACGTCCAATATTTTTTACTTATTTATATATATTTTTACTAGTATCACATCTATGGATGTTGGATACATTCATTATCATTCTATCTTGTTACATCCGATATTTCTTACTTATATATTTATTTTTAAATCATAAAGCATACATTTCAAGGAGGAAAAAAAAAACATTTTTAAAACATGTCAAACATAAATCATAAAACAAACAACATAAAATATACATTATAAGAGATATAATTATCGTATTATCATTTTCAAAAAAACTAAATATTTAAAGTTAAAATAGTAATTTCAATTTGTGAGCAAAACAAAGTGACGTAGGCAAATAAAATTAATTGCTTCATATCCACCTTTCAAATAAAAAAACCCACTTCGTCTTGCCTTGCCTCCATCGTTCAAAGAAACACCTCTCCATTTGAAACGGATTGATTCAAAATCCATCTGACGGTTTGAATTTTGCTATCCTTAGGCCCTATGGCAGCATCAATCCCTTCCAATTCTTCCCTTAAGCTCTAATTTGAGCTTGAATCTCATAAGATCTATGATTTTTTTTAGATGGCTGGCATAATATAAGAACTAGTCACAATTGCAAAAAAAAAGGGATCGAGGGAATACCGAAAAGAACATATGCTGCCTCCCACGTAGCCACACACAATGCAACACGGGGAAACGCAAAAACCACCCACTACCTCCAGTAAACCATCACCACAAAAACACAGCAAAACGACCATAAACCTAAGACCACCACACACAACGCAACACAAACAAAAATAGGGCCCAATGACTACCTCAAGTCCCACCACGCACAAAGCCTCCATATACCCAATACCCATAACACACACAAAATCAAACCCAAACACTAGCTTGCAAACAAACTAAAACAACAACAAACTACCCAGATACCAGTAACCCAAACAAAACACCAATAATAAGGGGTAGGTTTGGTATGCTTCGGTTCAAAAGGATTTAGTGGGAGTTGGGAAGATCCGAAAAGTGAAAAGGAAATTAACCCAGTCCACTGAGGTCCAGTTGTTCACTGGAGCCCCAAAGCTCCAATCACACGCTAGAGCGTCAATGGGGTTTTACCCTCACTGGGGTGCATCCACATGCACCACCAATAGGGGTTAATAACCCTCCGCGATTGACTTCGATTTCCATCACACCTTTGAAATAAGCCGTAATCCACCAATCGATTCTAGAGTTTAAAGCTCCATTGGCATTAAGCTCAGTGGCATTTTCATCATTCTGAACATATCTCATTTTCCTGAGCTTTCCAAGGGAAGGTAAAATCCTCACAGCCAAACGGAAATAAAGTAAAAAGAGAAGAAAATTTGAGAAACCGAGACACCAAAGAATATAACAGTGAGAGAAAGATATAAAGGAAGAGAAAATCTGACGGAGACTATGACAGTTTCGTTGGATCATGCAGACAAAAATAGATAAGAAATTTTAATTATAATTATTATTAAAATATTAATTATATTAATAATTAATGTAATTATTACTAAAATATTATTTTTATGGATGTAATTATTATTAAATATTATTTTTACATTTTTCAAATAATAATAGTGACAAATATTAAAATGTATAAAAATATTAAAAGTTATTCATCATAAACTATTTATTTTTAATATTAGTATTTCTAATATTAAAATATTAATATAAACTATTATATTAAAATTAAATTCTTAAAATAATAATATTTATTATTTTAAGCATTAATAATAATAAAGATTAAAATTTATTCATAATATTTACTAGTTAATATAATAATATTAAAAGTTAATAATAATATTTTAATGTTAAATTCTTACAATAATAATGCTTAAAAGTTATTCATAATATTTACATTTTTCAAATAGTAATAGTGACAAATATTAAAATGCATTAAAATATTAAAAGTTATTCATCATAAACTATTTAATTTTAATATTAGTATTTCAAGTATTAATATTTTAATATAAAATATTGCATTAATATTAAATGCTTAAAATAAAAATATTTTTTTACTAAAAAATAATATATAAATCTTTAAAATTTTCTATTTTTATATTAAAAACATTTATTTCTAAATCTTTATAAATTTTGATTTATTATAAAATATTAATATAAAAACTAGGCAATAAAATATTATAAATACTATTAAAAGTTAAAATAGTGATAATGTTACAATTTATTGTTAAAATAATAAAATAACATATTAAATAATATTTTTGTTAAAATAATAAATAATATTCATTATATTAATAACAGATTATTTATTATTAAAATAATATTATATATTATTAATATATATGTGTGTTAAATAATATTTAAATTAGAAATAATTTTATATTAGTATTTTTAAATTTTTTAAAATTAATAATTAAATATTTCTTTTTAGTTCTCAATCTCAAAATCATATCCAAATCTCAATTCATATTGAACTAACTTTATAGGTTCAATGAGTCTCTCTTTTTTTTTTTAATGGTGTAAATGAGTTATTTAATAGAGAAGTTTTTTTTTTTTGGAAAAATGTCTTCCCATTTTAAAAGAAGACAATTTTCAAAAAAAAAAAGCTTTATTTTTAGTTGATTAGTAAATTAGTTTTTGTTAATTAATCAAATTATTTTTTGTGAAATAAACAATAAAAAATATAATTTTTTTTTAAAAAAAGATTTTTCGCTAAACAAATAAATTATTAATTTGTAAATGATTGATAGGCATTTTATAAATTTATATAATGATTGCATTATAGACTAAGCTACTAAGAGCAGCTACCCATTATAAATGGACAGAGGAATACCAAATGGCATTCAATGAATTAAAACGTTACCTATGCTCACCACCATTGTTAGCTAGGCCTCAACCTGGCGTATGCCTGTTCATCTATTTGGTCGCATCAGATAAAACAGTGGCAGCTGTCTTAGTAATAGAAGAAGAAGGGATTCAGTGACTAGTCTACTACGTCAGCAAGGCGCTCCAAGCTGGCAAGGTCAATTACATAAAGACCGAAAAATTCGTCTATGCACTTGTTGTAGCCACCAGAAGGCTACGACAATACTTCCAGGCATATCCTATCATGGTACTGATAGATCATTCTATAGAAGACATGCTACAAAGAGTCTATTATGTCGGAAGAATGATCTATTGGAACATAGAATTAAGTGAATTGGGATTAACATACAATTCTAGAAAAACAATCAAAGCACAGGCATTAGCAAACTTCATCACTGAATGCTTTTTCTCACACCCCGCTGAACCTTTAAACATCATCAAAGAAATATTATCACTAGCAAACAAAGATGAAAAACTCAATAACCAGATAAAAGGTGTATGGAAACTTTACACTGATGGATCGTCAAGGAAAGAAAAATCAGGAGCGGGTGTACTCCTTGTTGATCCCAGGGGCCATGAATGGCACTATGCCTTGTCCTTCCAATTTGCAGCTTCAAATAATGCAACGGAGTATGAAGCATTAATAGCAGGGATCAAATTCACTAAAAGTCTAAATGCACTTACCTAGAAGTTTATACTAACTCTCAGTTAGTAACAAATCAGATTAATGGAGAGTATGAAGTCGAAGACCAAACCTTAGCCAAATATCATCAAATGGTCTCGAAGCTCATCAAAACCTTTGATTACATTGCCTTCAAAAACATACCTTGTGAACAAAATAGTAGGGCCGATGTAATATCTAAACTGGTGAACAATCTAGAAATTAATCATAAAAGATGAATTCTTCTTAAATCTGTCGGATCGCCAGCATATGATTGGCATATTTTTGAAATAAATATGAATGACAAAAGAAACTGGATGAAAGAACTGAAGGCTTTTCTCCCAGAAAACATTATGCCGGACACCCTGTTACCAAAAAGACGTCTTAAAAAAAAAGGGCATCTAGGTATGCACTAATTGATGGGATTTTGTATAAAAGATCCTTCACTGGTCCTTACCCAGGTGTCTCAACCTAAGTGAAGCAGACTATGTGTTAAGGGAAATCCACAAAGGTGTTTGTGGAAATCACTTAAGTGGTAGGGCACTCACACAAAAGCTCTTAGTCAGGGGCTTTTCTGGCCAACAATAAGGAAAGATGCCACCAATTTAGTATAAAGATGCGACAAATGCCAACGCTTCGCCAAAATTCCAATACAACCTGCAGAGGCATTCAAACAAATTTGTAGCTTATGGCCTTTCTGTGTGAGAGGCATTGACATATTGGGCCCATTCCCATCAGCCACTGGACAACGTAAATTTTTAGTTGTCGCATGTGATTACTTCACAAAATGGGTTAAGGCAAAGCCTATGGCCACAATAACGGCTCAAACCATTTGAAAGTTTTATTTAAAAATTTATCATGTGCCGATTTAGAATTCCCAATGTTATCATAACAGGTAATGGGAAACAACTATCTACTGATAAATTAGAAGATTTTTGCATAAGGTTTCACATTAAACTCGTACATAGTTTGGTAACACACCCACAGTCTAATGGCCAAGTAAAAGCCATGAATAAAAACATACTTCAACCACTTAAAAAGAAATTAAACGATGCAACAGGTGCATGAGCAAAAAAAACACTTAGAATATTATAGGCCATAAGAACCACTGAATGTCAGGCGACTAGAGCCATACATTCAGCCTTGTGTATGGTTATGAGGTAGTTATTCTAGCAGAGATCGAGGTTCGTAGCATTCGGATAGCCTTTATGAACCCAGCATTAAATGAATCACATCTCAAGGCAAACCTTGATCTATTTGAAAAAATTAGAGTGGACATTGCGATAGAATGGCGATCAGAACACTCCAAGTGTCAAGATACTACAATAGAAGAATGAAACGCATATAGTTTTCAGTAGGCGATTTAGTCTTAAGAGATTGCAAGGTGAGTTGACTAGTAGGTGAGAGGAAAAAGCTATCCCCAAACTGCTTATCAAGTTGCAAAAGTAACAGGATTTGGGGCTTACAGATTAATAGACATGACAGGAAAAAATTTGCCTAACACATGGAGTACTATTCATCTTAAGAAGTATTATGTTCAAATAAGCTCCGCATATAAAATTTTCAAGACAAGCATTCGCTTGCCAAATGACTACTCTATAAATCTCCAAAAATTATCAAAAGCTAGTAAAAAGCCCCAAAAAAATAAAGACCTCACACAGTCTTAATAAATAAGGACCTCACATAGTCCCAAACAAAATAAGACCTCACACGATCTTAATAAATCATGACCTCTCATACCCTAATTGAAAAACAATTACCTCTCACGGTCCCAAACAAAACAAAACATCACATAGTTTCAACAAATAATGATCTCTCATGGTCTAAAAAGAAAACCTCACACGGTCCAAAAAATAAGACCTTACATAGGTCTGAATGCAATAAATATTTCACATGATCTAATGATGATAAAAGTCTTCCACAATATCGATAACAATAACAAAACTTTATATAAACTGTTTTGCAATTTTCATTTCTACTAAAAAAAGTTACAAATCTTTATAAATATAAAGACTTTTACAAAAAAAATCTAAAGGCCTTAATAGGAAGAAGCTAGATTCCCTTGCTCGCCTGTGTCCTCGCCTAAATCTTCACATTCAGTTTCATCCTTCAATGCGAGTGTAATAAAAACAAAGTCTTCGACGCGTATCTCCTTTACTTGTTATTGAGATAGCATTAACACGTCAAAATCTGGATGTGGGGTGATGAGTTACAAAAATATGATATTCCTTAAGTCCACAGACCTCGAAGAAGCTGTATGCCATAAAAAGTGATCTGATGATACTCGCCACCATAAGCTATATCTGGTTAAGTAATGCATCATTTTACAAAGTAAATTCCCTTTGAAGGCAAGCTTCTGCACTCGCCAATTGCATTTCAAGTTTGAAAATTTTGGCCATGGTAGACATCAGTTTAGAATCTCGGGTTACATAAGCCTATCGTAACTCCTTTAGGCCTTTGGATAACTTTTCGATTTCAGAGTTTGTTGATTCAAGCTTTGCTTTCGTTTCCTTGGAGTTTGCTTTCAACTTTGTTATTTCTACCTCAGCTTTTTTGGCACGATCCTCAGACACTCCTTTCTCTTTGGTTAACTCGTTGACCTTCACTTTGAGCACACTCACCCTAGCCTTATTTACCACTACTTATTTTTAAGCATTATCATGAGTAGTTGAAAATCTCATATTTGGGAGTAAGGACCACTTCAGTATACAAAGTTTATAAAATACATGGATTAGCAATGAATACGAATAGACAGATTATAATGGATAAAAGTAATAAACTCACCTCCACCGTACAAGTTAAAGTGGATTCAACATTAGTAGTTGGATTTCTTGTCAACAAAAACTTCATATCGATTGGGCAAATAATCTTATTTCCCCATCTATAGGTAACCACACTATTGCTTAGTATCCCAGTGCTTACCTCAGGGTTGTTCATTAAGAATGTAAGTCAAAGACCCTTGGAGTAGACCTACTTCCTCTTTCTAAGGAACTTGAAGACTTGGGGGTAGAGTAACGAAAGGTAGGGGACTAACAGATACCCTGGCAACCGAAGAAGTCTTTACCTAACTGGAAATAATGGTAGTAGCTTCAACGATAGAGGAGTCGCCAATAGACGACCTTAACTTCAATCACACTTACAAGTGGAGGCTCACAAGTAACCTTCTTTAGTAAAGGTGGCTCGCCTTGGTTGTCTCTTACTTTTTTTCCCCTTACTCTTTGTTTGGGAAGTTGCTACTCTGCTAGCTTCATGAGCAACCAACACAGTGCGCGTGGCAAAATCTATACCTATAGAGGAAAATAAAGAATTGAAGTTATAGTATACTAAATTCCTAAAGAAAAATATTGCTAACATGTACCCTTCGCAGTCATGGCAACCAAGGTCCTTGTTGGTACTTCCAAGCTTCTCCCCAGCACCAGGTGTTTATTCGCATTCAACTCGCCTATGGTTTCTTCCCCTGCCATAGGGATCCAGTAGCACTAGCCTCTTGTTAGGGCAACCTAGGAATCATAGTGATCTACTAGAGCGATTTAGATGAAGCTTGAACCTTTGCAAAAGGGAAATCATGTTAGAATATAGGGACACATATGTATAAAGCAAATAAGGAATCTCACTTTATACCACCAAATGTCTTTGACTTTTTCACTTGGCGAGGCGATCACCTTCATCTGGCAGGTTGGCAGGACTAACACCCTGGCAATGCTTTTGGATTTTTCTCGAAGTCAAGTATTCCTTACACTTAAATTGGCGACAGCAAAAATATTTCTTCTCTTCCAACTCTGTAGTACCCAGATTAACTTTTAGATTGTCTTGGCAAATGGGAATTCGACTCCACAAGGAAGTGCCATTCCTCATTGGACCACTTGCGTATGAGGAAAAACTATTCGTTGGTGACGTGGGCATTAGACAGTATATCTATGATTATTCTCCTAGTGGTAGACCGCAAGTCGTACTAGCATTTATCCTGTCTTTTGAGGAAAAATAAGTGTTTAGTTACTTCAATTGGTGGGTCCTAACCTTTTTCTTTGCACCCAAGGAAATAAGTTACCAACATCACCCACGTGTTTGGTTTTAGCTGGTTTGGCAATATTCCATATCGATTTAGCACCTCACAAAAGAATGGCTACAACGAAAGGTGGAATCCCCCTCTGAATATATGCAAGTAGAAGGGCATGCTACTCTCTTTGACCCCTGTAATTGGTCACCCAAATAAAGGGTTTGACACCTCGAGTAGCCCAAAATTAAAACCACGCTCTATTAATATCTCCTGCATGGTTTCCATATTAATCTTCTCCGTGTAGGCATCTACTATGCTAGTATTTATTTGTATCAACCTAGCTTGCATTTCCTCGCCTTTTCCAGTTTGGGTCTCATTAGCAAGACCTTGACTTTACTCTACATCCGTACCAACCTCTTGCAATAAAGTGATCCCTTAGGCCTCACCCCTATCCACTAAGATGTTTTCTTTAACTATGATGAATGGACGATTACTGCTCTCGTCGATGTTCACATTCTCTATCATGAACAACTGCCTTACAACCTCTCTACTAGCTACCTCCAAACTTGCTTTTTTTCCAATCGATTTCAACAAAAATCAAGTTTTTCCCAAAACCATAAGACCAACCCGGCACAATCGAGGAGAAAAGTACAAAAAGAGAAAGGAAAAAGAGATATTCTTGCCTAATAACGATAATGACTGCACATAAAAAATAACCCTTACCGAAAACTATGGAAGACTTCTACGATCGGTAAAAAAAAAGACTATTTTGCACTGATATATGGAGAAATGGTGTCAAGGGTATTTATAGGGGTATCTTTTGTCGATTTGCGAATCGTTATTATCTATTCGCAGCACTGTAACACGTATCGCTTTCCCATAAGGAAAGTAGGATGACCCATTTAATGCATCGACCCAATTGTCAAAATTCAAATTTAAAAAATAAAAAAAATAAGGGGGAATCTCATTCGTCCCACCAATTTATTTTTGCTTGACATGATGAAAGTGACCTTAACCTTTAACGGGCAATTTATAACCGACATAGACATCACTCAAATCACCATAGACATAATTGGTCTATAAATAGTCACTTTATAACCATCCACATCTCTGGGGGCAATTGTTATATCCCCTCATCGCCAAATCAGCAAGTATGATCCCTTTAAGGGATAAGCATCAGGAGATAGTTAAATAACTTCCATCTCTACACTACTAGGCAAGTTTGATTGCCATGGAATCTCTACTCGCCCAAGAGTCCCAAATTAAGTGGAACTTCAATCAAGACCTATATAAAGAGATAACATAGCACTTTTAAGGCATGAGTTACTAGAATTCTTTCATCCTCTCATTGTTCTTTGTTCATAGCTTCCTTTGCTAACTTAAGCATTGGAGTGTCTCCCTGGAGTCTAACTCTGAGTCTCTCTCATCTTTGTTGTCTTGTAGGTTTCCTCCTCAACATCTCCATTGTTGCATCAACAAAATCCAAAAAAAAAAAAAATTATTAATTACTTGAACTAAACTTAAGAAAAATGTATAAATTTATATGATATTGTTTCATACTCGTAGTGAACAATAAATTCAAGCGACGAGTCAAATTTAAGAAGCACATTTTATATTTTAGGGACTCAAAGTATAATAATAATAATAATAATAATAATAATAATAATAATAATAATAATAATTTATACTATTAATATAGTATTTGACTTAAAGGTGTTCGTAAGTCGGATCAGGCTAGGTTTAGGTCGGGTTAAAGTATGGTATTAACATTATTCATGCTTGCCCAAGCTTAGTCTAGTCCAAAATATAGGCTTCAAATTTTATTCAAGCTTACCTATATTTATAAATGGATATTTCAAGTCCATTTAGACCATCTCATATTATTTTTTAATTTATTTTTCAAAAAATATTTTTTAAAAAATTTAATTTTTTGTAATTTAATAATTTTTTATTAAGTTTTAAAACATAAATAACTTAATATTTTTTATCTTTACATTATAATATCATATATATTTAATCTTTATATGATATAATTTATTGTTATATAATAAAAATTATATAGTATATATAAGTACAAAATTAATATATATTATGTAATTAAAAATAAGTCGGGTCAGGTTAGATCGAGCCTTAAATGTTTGAGCCAAGGCCTAGCCCATATTTTAAGCAAGCTTAATATTTTTATCCAAGTTCATTTTTTCAACCTACTATTTTTACCCAAACTTTCTCAAAATTAGGCAGGCCCTCGATTTAGACAAGCAGCTCGACCCATGAAAACTTTTACGTTGATTGGGTTTGGAGTTATGAATTGAGTCACATCAACTCAATTGGAGAATTTACAAAAAAAAACTAAATGAAATTACTAGAGTAAATATGAAATTAACAATGTTTGAGTCTTTTTGCCTACCGTATTAAAAATAAATTAAAAATACAACTACTTTTATGGGTATATCAAATTCAAGTAATAATAATAATAATAATAATAATATACAAAGACCTGCTTCCACCTCATTTTGGAAAAAAAAAAAAAAAGAAGTTTGTCATTCATGAATCATGAATACATAGAGGTTTAAGTTTTCTCTTACTTTGCTTCCCATCAGTGAAAAAAATAAAAAATAAAAAGGTTGATTTAGCTCAAACTGAGGTTCAAAAAACCCATTAGATAATTAAGTTTCGTTTGATGCTTCTGTAATTTTTTTAAATCTTTTTTTTTTTTTTTGTAAATAACGAAAACTTATCAAAATGGAATTTAAAAGTTACAGGTCACTTTAATAATTGAGTAGCTCTCCCTTTGAATTATCGTTAAAATATTAAGTTATTAATTCTAATGATTTTATCAACTTTTACCGGTTGTATAAAAAGGTTAATAAAAGTAATAAAAAATTACAAAACTGAATTTAAAAGTTATAAATTACTTTAATAATGAAATAGCTGTCAATAATGGTATGATTGTTCGTAAAATATTCGATTCTTAATTTTAATGATTATATATTTAATCTCTAATAGTCTGAAAGTATAAAAAAATAATGAAATAGTCATTTTCGTATTTATTGTGTAAATATAAACATAACACTAATTACTAAATTTGTCAATTTTTCTTTAAATAGAATTTTTAAAATCTTAAATAAGAATATGATACATGTATTAAATAAGTTACGTTTATCGTGTTTACGAAACATTATTTTTCTTGTTTGCTAAACTTATCATATTTATATCGTATTCAAAATTATTAGATGTAAAACAAAAAATGATTATTTTTCCTTAATTCATGCCTGAACTAGAGGGTGCATGATTTAATTTTAACCTAATTAATTGATTGAAACCAAATTTATTTGGTAATTGATTAATTAAAAAAAATTGAATGGTTATTGGTATTGATTAATTCGATTTAAAATTTGAAAATAACCAAATTAACTAAATCATTTGAAATATTTATATTTTTTATCCACATTAAATGTTTTAAATTTTATATTATTAAATTGATGTGCTTTTTACTTAAATATGATATTTAAATATTTATTCGATGAACTTATTTGAATTATAGTAATTTAGAAATTTAATATTTTAAAGTGTAATTACTGATGTAAAATAATTAAGATTTGATTAATTTGGTTAATGGATAAAATTAATTAAAATAATTTCATTTTATTAAAATTATATATTTTATAATTAGATTCGATTAACAATTAAAAAATAAAATTTTAATTAATTCAATTAATAATTATTTGATTTGATTATTAACCAAACTGACCTAATGCATAGCCGTTAGCATGAACCAATATTTCAGCAAACTTTATCATCTCTACTACTAGTAAAGCGAGTTACTAAAGTTGATATCACTGAATCAAGTGATGTTAATTTAATTAATAAAATGATATAAAAATATAAATTAAATTATAATAAATTTATAAAATATAAAAAATGAAAGTATCATTTAATATAAAATTTAAATATTTTTAATTTATTTTATATTTTTTAAAATATTCAAACATAAAAAAAGGTACCCAATACTTTTTTAATATTCAGTAACTTTTTTATTTTCTCTCATCTACGCATTGGGTGTGCCCGAATTTAATTGCGTGTAATTTCGTGGGCCGGCCTTTAAGCCCTAAGCCTTCAAGTTCCACTCCCAAGTCCCACCCAATACATCGTTGGTTTCATTTCAAACGCTCGTCGATTGGTCTTTCCTTTTAAGGGATAAGAACTTGCATAATATAAATTATATATATATTTTTATAGGTTCTCTATTATCTTTTATATATATATATATATGTTAATGGAGATAGTTTTGGATTTCATAAGTCCTTTTGTAATATTTGTCATGTCCATTTAAATCTAATATGTAATTATACTATTTCTTTTTTTTTTTAATTTCTTTAATTACAACCTAATGAATATAAGACAAATTTTTAAAAGTTATAGTAGTTAAACAAGGAAAGGGATACTCCCTAAAAAATAAAGGAAGTGTTCCTTAATATTTTTAGACACATTTATTTTAAAACAAATTTAAGATTAAAATTTATCCACGTCATTTTATATAATTTTAATTAATTTTTGTATATCTTTTTAATCAATTTAAAATCATTCAAGTTTCAGCCCTAATTTTCTAAGATGAATCAGCACATAATTTTATTATCTTTTTTTATAATTAAGGATGAAGAGAGATGCTCGAAATAAAATCCAAGCTTAAATATCAACTATAACATGCCCAAGCTAATTCTTAATATTAGATTAAATTCATTCAACCAAATGGGTGCATATAACACTCAATCCATGAGATTACTTGAATTGAAGGGAGCTTTGAAAAAAGATTTTAGTTCAAACCCACTTAAAATACTATTGTTAATAAAAATTAAAAAAAAAATACCTTTTAAACACTTTAACCCTGTACCTAATGCTCTGGCCTAATTGAACACTAACAGCCCGTTTGGTTCGAAGGAATGGCTACGCTATTCATGCCTTATTCCAGCCCTTTACTCTACTCAACGGTTTGGTTGCCTACGATGGCTATCCATAATTAGAGGTGTTCATAAATTTGGTTGGGCTAAGCTCGAGTCGAGATTAAATATGACATTGATATTAAATATATTTGTTCAAGTCCAGCACAACTTGAAATATGAATTTTGAATTTTGTTCAAGACTACTTATATTTATAAATGGATAATCTAAGCCTAGTTAGGCCTGTCTATATTATTTTTTTATAATTTTTTTTTAAAATTTAATCTTCATTAATTTAATAATTTTTTATTAAATTTCAAAATATAAAAATTTAATATAATTTTAATGTTTATACTATAATATTATATATATATATTTTATATGATAAAATTACATTATATATAAAATATATAATTAATATGTATTATATAATAGTAAAATAGGTTAAGCAAAGAAATAAGGCTTAATCTTTTTTTAATTGGATCTAATTCTTTTGCTAAAGACCGTCTATTGGCTCTAATTTTTTTTTAAAATTCTCTCAAATATCAAGTGAATTTTAAAATTTGAATAAATAACCCAACCGTTGAATAGACTAATATATAGCCATTATAGCGGATTCATTAACAGCACTATCGAGCCATTCAGTGAATGGCTCTTTAGTACTTCATGGAATAGCCACTGACGAAATTATTCCTAAGATACCTACCTCAACAAAAATAACAAAAATACCAAAAATAAAATATTTCGTTCAACAACATCTCTGTTTTTGAAGAACTAGTA
>JBBYHO010486216.1:0-24075 GCA_038382025.1 Adansonia gregorii
TGAAGTTTTTCTTATGAAACCAAAGCATCAATTCATTTATCCCAATAAGGAGAATGAATTTATAGTGCCTAATCATAAAAAAAAGAAAATTATTATGTTAATCCATGTTTATCCCATTAGAAAGAAAAACTTTAATTCTAAAAATGATAGCAAAGAAGTTTTTCTTATGAAACCAAAGCATCAGTATCATTTATCCCAATGAGAACAATATGTTTATGATGCCCAATCATAAAAAGAAAGGAGATTAGTGTGTGAATCCGTGTTTGTCCAAATTAATAGATGAACATTAGTCCTGAAAATGGTAGAAAGAGAAGTTTTTCTTACGAAACCAAAGCATTAGTATCATTTATCCCAATAATGAAAATATGTCTATGGTGCCCAATCATGAAAAGAAAGGACACTATTACGTGAATATATGTTTATCGAATTCGACAGATGAACATTAATTCTAAAAATGGTAGAAAGAGAAGTTTTTCCTATGAAACCAAAGCATCAATACCATTTATCTTAGTGAGGAGAATGTGTTTATGATGCCCAATCATGAAAAGAATGAAGATTATTATGTGAATCGATGTTGTCCAAATCGACGAATGAACATTAATTCTAAAAATGAAGAAAAGAGAAGTTTTTCCATGAAACCAAAGCATCAATATCATTTATCCCAATAAGGAGAATGTGTTTATGGTGCCCAATTATGAAATAAATAGAGATTATTATGTGAATCGATGTTTGTCTAAATCAGCAGATGAACATTAATTCTAAAAATGGTGGAAAGAGAAGCTTTTCTTATGAGGCCAAAGCATCAATATGGTTTATCCCAATGAGGATAATGTGTTTATGGTGCCCAATCATGAAAAAAATAGAGATTATTTTATGAATCGATGTTTATCCAAATCGACGAATGAGCATTAACTCTAAAAACAACGAAGAGAATTTTTTCTTATAAAACTAAAGAATAAGTATCATTTATCCCAAATGTGGAGAATACGTTTATGGTGCCTAATGATGAAAAAAAAGAGATTGTTATATGAATCCATGTTTATCATAACAAATGAGCTTTGATTCTAAAAATGCTCAGAAGTGAAGTTTTTCTTATAAAACCAAGGCATCATTTCATTTATCCCAATGAGGAGAATGAATTTGTGGTGCCCAATCAAAAAAAATTATTATGTTAATCAGCATTTATCCTAACGCAAAGTTGAACTTTAATTCCAAAAGTGGTAGAAAAAGAAGTTATTCTTATGAAACCAAAGCATTAATATCATTTATCACAGTAAGGAAAATGTGTTCATGGTGCCCAATCATGAAAAGAAAAAAGAGATTATTATGTGAATCAGTGTTTGTCCAAATCGATATATGAGCATTAATCCTAAGAATGGTAGAAAAAGAAGTTTTTCTTATGAAACCAAAGCATCAATGTCATTTATGCCAATAAGGAAAATAAGTTTATGGTGCCCAATCATGAAAAAAAAAGGACAATATTACATGAATCTGTGTTTATCCAAGTCTGTGAACGAACATTAATTCTAAAAATGGCAGAATGAGAAGTTTTTTCTATGAAACCAAAGCATCATTATCATTTATCCTAGTGAGGAGAACATGTTTATTGTGCCCAATCATGAAAAAAAAAGAGATTATTATTTGAATCCATGTTTGTTAAAATCAACAAACGAAAATTAATTCTAACAATAGTAGAAAGAGAAGTTTTTCTTATGAAACCAATGTATCAAAATCATATATCCTAATGAGAAGAATATGTTTATGATGCCTAATCATGAAAAGAATAGAGGTTATTATGTGAATCGATGTTTGTCCAAATCGGCGTATAAACATTAATTCTAAAAATGGTGAAATAAAAAGTTTTTCTTATGAAACCAAGGCATTAATATCATTTATCCCATAAGGAGAATGTGTTTATGGTGCCTAATCATCAAAGAAATAGAAATTATTATATGAATCGATATTTGTCCAAATCGGTGGATGAACATTAATTCTAAAAATGGTGGAAAGAGAAGTTTTTCTTATGAAACCAAAGCATCAATATCATTTATCCTAATAAGGAGAATGTGTTTATGGTACCCAATCTTGAAAAGAAAGGAGATTACTATGTGAATCCATGTTTATCATAACAAATGAACTTTGATTTTAAAAATGGTAGGAAGTGAGGTTTTTCTTATAAAATCAAAGCATCAATTCATTTATCCTAATGAAGAGAACGAATTTTGGTGCCCAATCATAAAAAAGCAAATTATTATGTTAATCTGCATTTATCCCAATGGAAAGATGAACTTTAATTCCAAAAGTGGTAGAAAAAAGTTATTCTTATTAAACCAACATCAATATCATTTATCCCAATGAGAAAAATGTGTTTGTGGTACCTAATCATGAAAGAAAAGGAGATTATTATTTGAATCAGTGTTTGTCCAAATCTACAGATGAGTATTAATCCTAAAAATGGTAGAAAGGGGAAGTTTTTCTTATGAAACCACAGTATCAATCTCATTTATCCCAATAAAGAAAATAAGTTTATGGTGCCCAATCATGAAAAGAAGGATAATATTATATGAATCTATGTTTATCCAAATCGACAGACGAGAATTAATTCTAAAAATGATAGAAAGAGAAGTTTTTCCTATGAAACCAAAGCATTAATATCATTTATCCTAGTGAGAAGAATGTGTTTTATTATGCCCAACCATGAAAGAAAGGACATTCTTATTTGAATTCGCGTTTGTCACAATCAACGGATGAAATTAATTCTAAAAATAGTAGAAAGAGAAGATTTTCTTATGAAACCAATGGATCAAAATCATTTATCCCAATGAGGAGAATGTGTTTATGGTGCCTAATCATGAAAAGAATGGAGGTTATTATGTGAATTGATGTTTGTTTAAATCAGTAGACAAACATTAATTCTAAAAATGGTGGAATAAGAAGTTTTTCTTATGAAATGAAAGGATCAATATCATTTATCCGAATGAAGAGAATGTGTTTATGGTGCCTAATCATGAAAGAATAGACATTATTATGTGAATCGAGGGTTGTCCAAATCGACAGATAAACATTAATTCTAAAAATGGTAGAAAAAGAAGTTTCTTATGAAACCAAAGCATCAATATCATTTATCCCGATAAGGAGAATGTGTTTATGGTACCCATTCATGAAAGAATGAAGATTATTATGTGAATCGATGTTTGTCCAAATCGGAGGATGAATATTAATTATAAAAATGGAGGAAAAAAAGTTTTTCTTATGAAACCAAAGCATCAATGTCATTTATCCCAATGAGGAGAATGTATTTATTGTGCCCAATCATGAAAAGAAAGGAGATTATTGCATGATTCTATGTTTGTCAAAATTGATTGATGAACATTAATTCTGAAAATGGTAGAACGATAAGATTTTCTTATGAAACCAAAGCATCAATATCATTTATCTGAATAAGGAGAATGTGTGTGTGGTGCCTAATAATGAAAAGAACTGAGATTATTATATGAATCTGTGTTTATAACAATTGACAAATTAACTTTGATTCTTCAAAATGGTGGGAGGTGAAGTTTTTCTTTTGAAACCAAAGCATCAATCCATTTATCCCAATGAGGTAAATGAATTTGTTAGTCCCATTCATTAAAAAAATGGGGATTATTAAATGAATATACATTTATCCCAACTGAAAGATGAACGTTAATTCTAAAAATAGTATAAAGAGAAGTTTTTCTAATGAAACCAAAGCATCAATGCCATTTATCCCAATAAGGAGAATGTGTTTATAGTGCCCAATCATGAAAAGAAAAAAGATTATTATGTGAATCTATGCTTATCACAACAAATGAACTTTGATTCTAAAAATGCTAGGAAGTGAAGTATTTTTTATGAAACCAAAGCATCAATCCATTTGTCCTAATAAGAAGAATGAATTTGTAGTGCCCATCATAAAAAAATGCAAATTATTATGTTAATCCGCATTTATCCCAAAAGAAAGACGAACTTTAATCCTAAAAATGGTAGAAAAAAAGGTTATTCTTATGAAACCAAAGCATCAATATCATTTATCCTAATGAGAAAAATGTGTTTATAGTGCCCAATCATGAAAAGAAAGGAGATTATTATGTGAATCCGTGGTTGTCCAAATCGATGGATGAGCATTAACCTTAAAAATGGTAGAAAGAGAAGTTTTTCTTATGAAACTAAAGCATAAATATCATTTATCCTAATAACGAAAATAAGTTTATGGTGCCTAATAATGAAAGAAAAGGACGTTATTATGTGAATTTTTGTTTATCCAAATCGGCGAATGAACATTAATTCTGAAAAAGGAAGAAAGAGAAGTTTTTCCTATGAAACCAAAGCATCAATATCATTTATCCTAGTGAGGAGAATGTGTTTATTGTGCCCAATCATGAAAAGAAAAAAGATTATTTTTTGAATCCGTGTTTGTCCAAATCAACGGACGAAAATTAATTCCAAAATTAGCAGAAAGAGAAGTTTTTCTTATGAAACCAATGCATCAAAATCATTTATCCCTATGATGAGAATATGTTTATGGTGCCTAATCAGGAAATGAATAGAGATTATTATGTGAATCAATGTTTGTCCAAATCAGCGGATAAACATTAATTCTAAAATAGAGGAAAGAGAAGTTTTTCTTATGAAACCAAAGCATCAATATCATTTATCCTAATGAGGAGAATTTGTTTATGGTGCCTAAGCATAAAAAGAAAAGAGATTATTATGTGAATTTGTGTTTGTTGAAATCGACAAACGAACATTAATTCTAAAAATGGTAGAAAGAAAAGTTTTTCTTATGGAACCAAAGCATCAATATCATTTATTCGAATGGAGAGAATGTGTTTATGGTGCCCAATAATGAAAAGAACTAAGATTATCATGTGAATCCATGTTTATCACAATTGACAAATTAACTTTGATTCTAAAAAATGGTGGGAAGTGAAGTTTTCGTTTTGAAACCAAAGCATCAATCCATTTATCCTAATAAGGTGAATGAATTTGTTAGGCCCATTCATTAAAAGAAAGGGAATTGTTAAGTGAATAAACATTTATCCCAATTGAAAGATGAACATTAAATCTAAAAATAGTATAAAGAGAAGTTTTTCTAATGAAACCAAAGCATCAATGCCATTTATCCCAATGAAGAGAATGCATTTATAGTGCCCAATCATGAAAAGAAAAGAGATTATTATGTGAATCTGTGCTTATCACAATAAATGAACTTTGATTCTAAAAATACTAGGAAGTGAAGGGTTTTTTATGAAACCAAAGCATCAATCCATTTATTCCAATAAGGAGAATGAATTTGTAGTGCCCAATCATAAAAAAAGAAAATTATTATGTTAATCCGCATTTATCCCAATGAAAAGATGAACTTTAATCCTAAAAATGGTAGAAAAAAAGTTATTCTTATGAAACCAAAGCATCAATATCATTTATCCTAATGAGGAAAGTGTGTTTATGGTGCCCAATCATGAAAAGAAAGGGGATTATTATGTGAATCCATGTTTGTCTAAATCGATGGACGAGCATTAATCTTAAAAATGGTAGAAAGAGAAGTTTTTCTTATGAAACCAAGGCATAAATATCATTTATCCCAATAAGGAAAATAACTTTATGGTGCCCAATCATGAAAGAAAAGGACACTATTATGTGAATCTTTGTTTATCCAAATTGACGAACGAACATTAATTCTAAAAATCGAAGAAAGAGATATTTTTCCTATGAAACCAAAGCATCAATATCATTTATCCTAGTGAGGAGAATGTGTTTACTGTGGCCAATCATGTAAAGAAAAGAGATTATTTTTTGAATCCGTGTTTGTCCAAATCGACGGACGAAAATTAATTCCAAAAATAGTAGAAAGAGAAGTTTTTCTTATATAACAAATGTATCAAAATCATTTATCCCAATGATGAGAATCTATTTATGGTGCCTAATCATGAAAGGAATGGAGATTATTATGTGAATCAATGTTTGTCCAAATCAGCGGATGAACATTAATTCTAAAAATGGAGGAAAGAAAAGTTTTTCTTATGAAACCAAAGCATTAATATCATTTATCCTAATGAGAAGAATGTGTTTATGGTGCCGATCATAAAAAGAAAAGAGATTATTGTGTGAATCTGTGTTTGTCAAAATCTATGGACAAACATTAATTCTGAAAATGGTAGAAAAAATGTTCTTCTTATGGAATAAAAGCATCAATATCATTTATTCGAATAAGGAGAATATATTTGTGGTGCCTAATCATGAAAAGAATGGAGATTATTACGTGAATCCATGTTTATCACAATTGCCAGACGAACTTTAATTCTAAAAAATGGTGAGAAGTGAAGTTTTTCTTATGGAACCAAAGCATTAATCCATTTATCCTAATGAGGAGAATAAATTTGTTAAGCCCATTCATTAATAGAATGAGGATTTTTAAGTGAACTAGTGTTTATCCCAATTGAAAGATGAACATTAATTCTAAAAGTACTAGAAAGAGAAGTTTTTCTTATGAAACCAAAGCATTAATGTAATTTATCCCAATGAGGAGAATGTGTTTATAGTGCCTAATCCTGAAATGAAAAGAGATTATTACGTGAATCTGTGTTTAGCATAATTGACAGACAAACTTTGACTCTAAAAAAGGGTGGGAAGTAAAGTTTTTCTTATGAAACTAAAGCATCAATTCACCTATCCCAATAAGGAGAATGAATTTGTTGGGCCCATTCATTAAAAGAAAGAAGATTATTAAGTGAATCAGTGTTTATGTCAAATAAAAAAAATGAATTTTTAATTATAAAAATGGTAGAAAGAGATGTTTTTCTTATGAAACCAAAGCATCAATGTCATTCATCTCGATGATAAGATCAAATTTGGGGTGCCTAAGTATTAAAAGAAAGGAGATTATTATGTGAATCAGTATTTATCCTAACTGAAAGATGAACTTTAATTCCAAAAATGGTTGAAGGAGAAGTTTTTCATATGAAACCAAAGCATCAATATCATTTATCCCAGTGAGAAGAATGTGCCCCTGGTACCAAATCATGAAAATATAAGAGAATATTATGTGAATCTGTGTTTGTTCAAATCGATAGACGAACATTAATTCTAAAAATAATAGAAAGTGAAGTTTTTCTTATGAAACCAAAGCATCAATATCATTTATTCCAATGAGGAAAATGTTTATGGTACCTAATCATAAAAAAGGAGGAGATTATTATGTGAATCCATGCTTGTCAAAATCAACGAATGAACATTAACTTTAAAAAGGGTAGAAAGAAAAGTTTTTCTCATGAAACCAAAGCATTTATATCATTCATCCCAATGAGAAAAATGTGTTTACGGTGCAAAATCATGAAATAAAAAGAGATTATTTCATGAATCTGTATTTATCACAATTGATAAACAAACTTTGACTCTAAAAAATAATGGAAAGTGAAGTTTTTCTTGTGAAAACAAAGCATCAATTCATTTATCTTAATAAGGGAGAATGAATTTGTGGGGCCTAATCATTAAAAAAAGAGGTTGTTTTGCTAATCCGTATTTATCATAGTTGAAAGATGAACTTTAATTCTAAAAGTGGTAGAAAAAGAAGTTTTTCTTATGACACCAAAGCATCAATATCATTTATCCCAATAAGAAGAATGTATTTATGGTGCCCAATCATGAAAAAAAAGAGGTTATTATGTGAATTCGTGTTTGTCTAAAGCGATGCACGAACATTAATTCTAAAAATGGTAGAAAAAGAAGATTTTCTTATAAAACCAAAGCATCAATGTCATTTATCCTAATTAGGAGACTAGGTTTATGGTTCCTCATCATGAAAAGAAAGGAGATTATTATGTGAGTCTGTGTTTGTCCAATTCGACGGAGGAAATTAATCCTAAAAATAGTAGAAAGAGAAGTTTCTCTTATGAAACCAAAGCATCAATACCGTTTATCCCAATGAGGAGGATGTACTTATGGTGCCCAATCATGAAAAGAAAAGAGGTTATTACGTAAATCAGTATTTATCATAATTGACAAATAAACTTTGTCTATAAAAAATGATGGGAAGTGAAGTTTTTCTTATGAAACTAAAGCATGAATTCATTTATCCTAATGAGAAGAATGAATTTATGGTACCCAATAATAAAAAAAAAGAGGTCAATATGTTAATTCATATTTATCATAGTAGAAAGATGAACTTTAATTCTAAAAATGGTGGAAAAAGTAATTTTTCATATGAAACCAAAGCATCAATATCATTTATCCCAATAAGGAGAATGTGTTTATGGTGCCTAATCATGAAAAGAAAAGAGATTATTATGTGAATTCATGTTTGTCCACATTGATGGATGAACATTAATTCTGAAAAGGATAGAAAGAGAAGGATTTCTTATAAAATCAAAGCATCAATGTTCTTTATCCCAATAGGAGACTATGTTTATGGTTCCTTATCATGCAAAATAAGGAGATTATTATGTGAATCCATGTTTGTCCAATTTGACGAAGGAATATTAATCCTAAAACTAGTAGCAAGAGAAGTTTCTCTTATGAGACCAAAGTATCAATATCATTTCTCCCAATGAGGAGAATATGGTTATGGTGCCCAATCATGAATGGAGAGGAGATTACTACGTGAATCCATATTTATCATAATTGACAGATGAACTTTGATGCTAAAAAATGGTAGGAAGCAAAGTTTTTCTTATGAAGCCAAAGCATCAATTCATTTATTCCAATGAGGAGAATGAATTTATGGTGCGGAATCATTAAAACAAAGGAGGTTATCATGTGAATCCATGTTTATCTCAATTGGAAGATGAAATATCATTCCAAAATTGATACAAAGAGAAGTTTTTCTTATGAGGATAATGAATCAATATCATTTATCCCAATGAGGATAATGAATTTCTTGTGTGCAATCATTAAAAGAAAGAAGATTATTATGTGAATATACATTTATCCCAATTGAAAGATGAACTTTAATTCTAAAAATGGTAAAAAAAAAGTTTTTCTCATGAAACCAAAGCATCGATATTGTTTATCCTAATGAGGAAAATGTGTTTATGATGCCCAATGAAGAAAAAAAAAAGATTATTATGTGAATCCATGTTTGTCCAAATCGATGGACGAACATTAATTCTAAAAATGGTAGAAAACAAAAGTTTTCTTATGTAACGAAAACCTCTATATTATTTGTCCTAATGAAGAGAATGTGTATGGTGCCCAATCATGAAAGGAAAAGAGATTATTATGTCCGTGTTCATCACAGTTGACAAACGAACTTTGATTCTAAAACATGGGTGGAAAGTGAAGTTTTTCTTATGAAACCAAGGCTTCAATTTATTTATCCTAATAAGGAAAATGAATTTGCGGTGCATTATCATTAAAAGAAAGGATATTGTATATGAATTCGTGTTTATCCTAATTGAAAGATGAACTTTAATTCTAAAAATGGTAGAAAAAGAAGTTTTTCTTATGAAACGAAAACATCAACACCATTTGTCCCAATGAGGAGAATTTGTTTATGGTTCCCAATGATGAAAGGAAAAAAGATTATTATGTGAATCCGTGTTCATCACAATTGACAAACGAACTTGGATTCTAAAAAATGGTGGGAAGTGAAGTTTTTCTTATGAAACCAAAGCATCAATTCATTTATCCCAATGAGGAGAATGAATTTGTGGTGCCTAATCATGAAAAAAAGAAGATTGTTATGTGAATCTATGTTTGTCCAAATCGACAGATGAACATTAATTCCAAAAATGGTAGAAAGAAAAGCTTTTCTTATGAAACCAAAGCATCAATGTCATTTATCCTAATTAGGAGCAATGTTTATGGTTCCTTAACATGAAAAGAATGGAGATTATTATTTGAATCCGTGTTTGTCCAAATTGACTGTTGAACATTAATTCTAAAAATGAGAGAAAGAGAAGGTTTTCTTATAAAACCAAAGCATAAATGTCATTTATCTCAATTTGGAGCCTATGTGTATGGTTTCTCACCATAAAAAGAAAGGAGATTACTACTATATGAATTCGTGTTTGTCTAATTCGGCGGAGGAACATTAATCCTAAAAATGATAAAAATAAAAGTTTCTCTTATGAAACCAAAGCATCAATATCATTTATCCCAATAAGGAGAAAGTGTTTATGGTTCCCAATCATTAAAAGAAAGGAGATTATAATGTGAATCTGTGTTTTTCCAAATTGGCAGACGAACATTAATTCTAAAAATGTTAGAAAGAGTAGTTTGTCTTATGAAACCAAAGCATCAATATCATTTACCCCAATGCAGAGAATGTGTTTATAGTGCCCAATCATGAAAGGAAAGGAGATTATTATGTGAATCCATGTTTGCTCAAATCGGCGGATGAACATTAACTCTAAAATTGGTAGAAAGATAAGTTTTTCCTATGAAACCAAAGCATCAATATCATTTATCCAATAAGGAGAATGTGTGTATGGTGCCCAATCATGAAAAAAAAGGTGATTATTAAGTGAATCCATGTTTGTCCAAATCGATGGACGAACATTAATTCTAAAAATGGTAGAAAGAGAAGGTTTTCTCATAAAACCAAAGCATAAATGTCATTTATCCCAATTAGGAGACTATGTTTATGGTTCCTCAATATAAAATGAAAGGAGATTATTATGGAATCCGTGTTTGTACGATTCGGTGGAGGAATATTATGCTAAATATGGTACAAAGAGATGTTTCTCTTATGAAACCAAAGCATCAATGTCATTTATCCCAATAAGGAGAATGTGTTTATGGTGCCCAATCATGAAAAGAAAAGAAATTATTATGTGAATCCATGTTTTTCCATATCGACGGACAAATATTAATTCTAAAAATGGTAGAAAGAAAAGTTTTTCTTTTGAAACCAAAGCATTAATATCATTTATCCTAATGAGGAGAATGTGTTTATGGTGCCCAATCATGAAAGTAAAGAAGATTGCTATATGAATTTGTGTTTGTCTAAATCGATAGACAAACATTAATTCTAAAAATGCTAGAAAAAAAGCTTTTCTTATAAAATCAAAATATCAACGTAATTTATCCCAATTAGGAGACTACGTTTATGGTTCCTTATCATGAAAAATTAAGAGATTATTACATGAATTCGTGTTTCTCTAAATCGACGGACGAATATTAATTTTAAAAATAGTAGAAAGAGATATTTTTTCTTATGAAACCAAAGCATCAATATCATTTATCCCAACGAGGAGAATGTTTTTATGGTGCCTTATCATGAAAAAAATGAGATTATTATGTGAATATGTGTTTGCCCAAATCAGTGGACGAACACTAGTTCTAAAAATGGTAGAAAAAGAAGTTTTTCTTATGAAACCAAAGCATCAATATCATTTATCCCAGTGAGAAATGTGTTTATGGTGCCTAATCATAAATAAAAAGGAGATTATTATGTGAATTCGTGTTTTCCCAAATTAGCGGATGAACACTAGTTCTAAAAATGGTAGAGAGAGAAGTTTTTCTTATGAAACCAAAGAATCAATATCATTTATCCCAGTGAGGAGAATGTGTTTATGGTGCCCAATCATGAAAAGAAAGGAGATTATTATGTGAATCCGTGTTTGGCCAAATCAGGGATGAATACTAGTTCTAAAAATGGTAGAAAGAGAAGTTTTTCTTATGAAATCAAAGAATCAGTATCATTTATCCTAATAAGGAGAATGTGTTTATGGTGCCCAATCAAGAAAAGAAAGGAGATTATTATGTGAATCCATGTTTGTCCAAATCAGCCAACGAATAATGATTCTAAAAACGGCAAAAAAAAAGGTTTTCTTACGAAACAAAGGTAGCAATATAATTTGTCCCAATGAGGAAAACATGTTTATGGTGTCTAATTATGAAAAAAAAGAGATTATTACATGAATCTGTGTTTATCAGAACAAATGAACTTTGATTCTAAAAATTATGGGAAGTGAAGTTTTTCTTATGAAACCAAGGCATCAATTCATTTATCTCAATGAGGAGAATGAATTTGTGGTGTGTAATCATTAAAAGAAAAGAGATTATCATGTGAATCCATGTTTATCCCAATTGAAAGATGAACATTCATTCTAAAAATGGTAGAAAAAGAAGTTTTTTCTTATGAAACTAAAGCACCAATATCATTTATCCTAATAAGGAGCATGTGTTTATGGTGCCCAATCAAGAAAAAAAGGTGATTATTATGTTAATCCATTTTTTTAAATAGGTGGACGAACATTAATTTTAAAAATGGTAGAAAGAAAAGTTTCTCTTATGAAACCAAAGCATCAATATCATTTATCCTAATGAGCAGAATGTGTTTATGGTGCACAGTCATGAAAAAAAAGGATATTGTTATGTGAATCTATGTTTGTCCAAATCTACAGACAAACATTAATTCTAAAAATGGTAGAAAGAGAAGCTTTTCTTATAAAGCCAAAGTATCAATGTCATTTTTCCCAATTAGGAGACTATGTTTATGGTTCCTCATCATAAAAAGAAAAGAGATTATTATGCGAATCCGTGTTTGTCCAAATCGATGGACGAACATTAACTTTAAAAATAGTAGAAGGAGATGTTTTTCTTATGAAACAAAAGCATCAATATCATTTATCCCAATAAGGAGAATGTGTTTATGGTGCCTAATCCAGAAAAAAAAGATTATTATGTGAATCCGTGTTTGTCCAAATTGACAGAAGAACATTAATTCAAAAAATGGTAGAAAATCAAAGTTTTTCATATGAAACTAAAGCATCAATATTATTTGTCCAAATGAGGATAATGTGTTTATGGTGCCCAGTCATGAAAAGAAAAGAGACTATTACACGAATCTGTCTTTATTACAACTGACAAACAAACTTTGATTCTAAAAAATGATAGGAAGTGAAGTTTTTCTTATGAAAACAAGGCATTAATTCATTTATCCCAATAAGGAGAATGCATTTGTGGTGCACTATCATTAAAAGGAAAGAGATTCTTATGTGAATCCGCATTTATCCCAACTAAAAGATGAACTTTAATTCTAAAAATGGTAGAAAAAGAAGTTTTTCTTATTAAATGAAAGCATCAATACCATTTCTCCCAATCAGGAGAATTTGTTTATAGTTACCAATCACGAAAAGAAAAGCGATTATTACGTGAATACGTGTTTATCACAATTGACAAATAAGCTTTAATTCTAAAAAATGGTAGGAAGTTAAGTTTTTCTTCTGAAACTAAAGCATCAATTCATTTATCCTAATGAGGAGAATGAATATGTGGTGCCTAATCATAAAAAAAATAGATTATCATGTTAATCCGCATTTATCAAAATTTAAACATGAACTTGAATTCCAAAAATGGTGGAAAAAAAAGGCATTTCTTATGAAACCAAAGCATTAATATCATTTTTCCCAATGATGAGAATGTGTTTATGGTGCCCAATCATGAAAAGAAAGGAGATTGTTAAGTGAATCCACGTTTGTCCAAATCGACAAACGAACATTAATTCTAAATATGATGAAAAGAGAAGCTTTTCTTATAAAATCAAAGCATAAATGTCATTTGTCCTAATTAGGAGACTATGTGTATGGTTCCTTATCATGAAAAGAAATGAGATTATTATGTGAATCCATGTTTATCCAAATCGACGAATGAACATTAATTCTAAAAATGCAAAAAAAAAAAGTTTTTCCTCTGAAACAAAAGCATCAATAACATTTATCCCAATGAGGAGAATGTGTTCATGGAGCCCAATCATGAAAAGAAAGGAGATTATTACGTGAATCCGTGTTTATCACAACAAATAAACTTTGATTCTAAAAATGGTGGGAAGTGAAGTTTTTCTTATGAAACCAAGGCATCAATTCATTTACCCCAAAGAGGAGAATGAATTTATGGCAGGTAATCATTAAAAAAAAAAAGAGATTATTATGTGAATCCATGTTTGTCCCAACTGAAAGATGAATTGTAATTCTAAAAGTGGTAGAAAAAGAAATTTTTCTTATGAAACCAAGGCATTAGTATCAGTTATCCCAATGATAAGGATGTGTTTATGGTGCTTAATCAAGAAAAGATAAGAGATTGCTATTTGAATCCGTATTTGTCCAAATTGACTAACGAACATTAATTCTAAAAATAGAAGAAAGAGAAGGTTTTCTTACAAAACCAAAGCATAAATGTCATTAATCCCAATTAAAAGACTATGTGTATGGTTCCTCATCATGAAAAGAAACGAGATTACTATGTGAATCCATGTTTGTCTAATTTAGTGGAGGAACATTAATCCTAAAAATGGTAAAAAGAAAAGTTTCTTTTATGAAACCAAAGCATCAGTATCATTTATGTTTATGGTGCCCAATCATGAAAAGAAAGGAGATTATAATGTGAATCTATGTTTGTCCAAATTGGTGGACGAACATTAATTCTAAAAATGGTAGAAAGAAAAGTTTGTCTTATGAAACCAAAGCATCAATATCATTTATCGCAATGTGGAGAATGTGTTTATAGTGCCCAATCATGAAACAAAAGAAGATTATTATGCGAATCCAAGTTTGTCAAAATCAACGGATGAACATTAGTTCTAAAAATGGTCGAAAGATAAGTTTTTCCTATGAAACCAAAACATCAATGTCATTTATCCTAATGAGAAGAATGTGTTTATGGTGCCCAATCATGAAAAGAAGGGTGATTATTATGTGAATCCGTGTTTTTCCAAATCAACAGACGAATATTAATTCTAAAATTGGTAAAAAAAGAAGGTTTTCTTATAAAACCAAAGCATAAATGTCATTTGCCCCAATTAAGAGGCTACATGTATGGTTCCTCATCATGAAAAGAAAATAGATTATTATTTGAATCCCTATTTGTCCAATTTGGTGGAGGAACATTAATCCTAGAAATGGGAAAAAAAAGTTTCTCTTATGAAACCAAAGCATCAGTAACATTTATCCCAACAGGTAGAAAGTGTTTATAGTGCCCAATCATGAAAAAAAAAGAAGATTATTATGTGAATCCGTGTTTGTGCAAATCGACGAATGAACATTAATTCTAAAAATGGTAGAAATAAAGCTTTTCTTATGAAACCAAAGCATCAATGTCATTTATCCTAATTTGGAGACTATGTTTGTGGTTCCTCATCATAAAAAGAAAGGACATTATTATGGAATCTGTCTTTGTCCGATTCGGTGGAGGAACATTAATGCTAAGAATGGTAGAAAGAGATGTTTTTCTTATGAAACCAAAGCATCAATATCATTTATCCCAATTAGGAGAATATGTTTATGGTGCCCAATCATGAAAAGAAAGGAGATTATTATGTGAATCTATGTTTTTCTAAATCGACGGACGAACATTAATTCTAAAAATGGTAGAAAGAGAAGTTTTTCTTATAAAACCAAAGCATCAATATCATTTATCCTAGTGAGGAAAATGTGTTTATGGTGGCCAATCATGAAAAGAAAAGAGATTATTACGTGAATCCGTGTTTGCCCAAATTAACGGATGAATACTAGTTCTAAAAATGGTAGAAAAAGAAGTTTTTTTTTGAAACCAAAGCATCAATATCATTTATCCCAGTAAGGAGAATATGTTTATGGTGCCAATCGTGGAAAGAAAGTAGATTATTAGGTGAATATGTATTTATTGCAATTGATAGATGAATTTTGATTCTAAAAAATGGTGGAACGTGAAGTTTTTCTTATGAAACCAAGGCATCAATTCATTTATCCCAAGAAGGAGAATATGTTTATGGCGCCCATTAAATGATAAGAAAGGAAATTATTATGTGAATCTATGTTTGTCCAAATTGGCAGACAAACATTAATCCTAAAAATGGTTGAAAGAGAAGTTTTTCTTATAAAAGGAAATCATCAATATCATTTGTCCCAATAAGGAGAATATGTTTATGGTACCCAACCGTGTAAAGAAAGTAGATTATTAGGTGAATCTATGTTTATTATAATTGACAGACGAATTTTGATTCTAAAAAAATGGTGGGACGTGAAGTTTTTCTTATGAAACCAAGGCATCAATACATTTATGCCAATGAAGAGAATGAATATGTGGTGCGTAATCTTAAAGGAAAGGAGATTATTTGTGAATCTGCATTTATCCTAATTGAAAGACAAACTTTAATTCTAAAAATGGTAGAAAAAGAAGTTTTTCTTATGAAACCAAAGCATTAATGTCATTTATCCCAATTAAAAGTCTATGGTTATGGTTCCTCATCGTCAAAAGAAAAAAGATTATTATATGAATCCATATTTGTCTGATTCGATGGAGAAACATTAATGCTAAAAATGGCAGAAAAAGATGTTTCTCTTATGAAACCAAAGCATCAATATCATTTATCCCAATGAGGAAAATGTGTTTATGGTATCCAATCATGAAAAGAAAGGAGATTATATAGTGAATCCATGTTTTTTCCAAATCAGGGGATGAACATTAATTCTAAAAATGGTAGAAAGAAATGTTTTTCTTATGAAATGAAAGAATCAATATCATTTATCACAATAAGAAGAATATGTTTATGGTGTCCAATCATAAAAAAAAAAGGGATTGCTATGTGAATTTGTGTTTGACCAAAATTGACGGGAGAACATTAATTCTAAAAATGGTGGAAAGAAAAGCTTTTCTTATAAAACCAAAGCATCAATGTCATGTATACCAATTAGGAGACTATGTTTATGGTTCCTCAACAAGAAAAGAAAAGAGATTATTATGTGAATCCATGCTTGTCTAAATTGACGAACAAACATTAATTTTAATAATAGTTAAAGTAAAAGTTTTTCTTATGAAACCAAAGCATTAATATCATTTATCCCACAAGGAAAATGTGTTTATGATTCCCAGTCATGAAAGGAAAGGTGATTATTATGTGAATCCGTGTTTGTCCAAATCAACGGATGAACACTAATTCTAAAAATGGCAGAAAGATAAGTTTTTCTTATGAAAGCAAAGCATCAATTTCATTTATCCCAATGAGGAGAATGTGTTTGTGATGCCCAATCATAAAAAAAATGAGATTATTATGTGAATCTGTATTTATCACAATTGACAGATGAATTTTGATTCTAAAAAATGGTGGGAAGTAGAGTTTTTCTTATGAAATGAAGGTATCAATTCATTTATCACAATGAGGAGAATGAATTTATGGTGCATAATCATTACAAGAAAGGAGATTGTTATATGAATCCGCATTTATCACAATGGAATGTCAAACTTTAATTCTATAAAAGGCAGAAAGAGAAGTTTTTCTTATGAAACCAAAGCATCGATACCATCTATCCGAATATGAAGAATGTGTTTATAGTGCCCAATCATGAAAAGAAAGGAAATTATAACGTGAATGCAAGTTTATCCCAATTAACATACGAACTTTAATTCTAAAAATGATAAAAAGAGAAGTTTTCTTATGAAACCAAAGTGTCAATTCATTCATCCCAATAAGGAGAATATGTTTATGGTGCCCAATCAAGAAAAGAAAGGGGATTATTATGTGAATCCATGTTTGTCCAAATTGATGGACAAAATTAATTCTAAAAATAGTAGAAAAAAAGTTTTTCATATGAAATGAAAGCATCAAAATCATTTGTTCCAGTGAGGAGAATGTGTTTTTGGTACCCAATAATGTAAGGAAAAGAGACTATTACATGAATCTATGTTTGTCACAACTGACAAATGTACTTCTATTCTAAAAAATGATGGGAAGTGAAGTTTTTCCTATGAAACCAAAGCATTAATTCATTTATCCTAATGAGGAGAATGAATTTATGGTACCCAATCATTGAAAAAAAAGATTATTATGTTAATTCGCGTTTAATGAAAGATAGATTTTAATTATAAAAATGGTAGAAATAGAGGTTTTCTTATGAAACCAAGGCATCAACATTATTTATCCTAATGAGGAGAATGTGTTTATGGTGCCCAATTATGAAAAGAAAGGAAATTCTTATGGGAATCCTTGTTTATCCTAATTGACAGATGAACTTTGATTCCAAAAAATGGTAGGAAGTGAAGTTTTTCTGATGAAACCAAAGCGTCAGTTCATTTATCCTAATGAGGAGAATGAATTTATGGTGCCCAACCATTAAAAGATAAAAGATTATTACGTGAATCCATGTTTATCCCAATTGAAAGATAAACTTTAATTCTACAAATGGTAGAAAGAGAAGTTTCCTTATGAAACTAAGGCACCAGTATCATTATCCAGTAAGGAGAATGTGTTTATGGTGCCCAATCATGAAAAGAAAGGAGACTATTATGTGAATCCATGTTTGTCCAAATCAATGGATGAACATTAATTCTAAAAATAGTAGAGAGGAAAGTTTTTCTTATGAAACCAAAGCATCAATATCATTTATCCTAATGAGGAGAATGTGTTTATAGTGCCTAACCATAAAAAAAAGAGATTATTACGTGAATCTACGTTTATGACAATTGGTAGATGAACTATGATTCTAAAAAATGGTGGGAAGAGAGGTTTGTCTTATTAAACCAAAGCATTAATATCATTTGTCGCAAAAAGGACAATGAATTTATCATGCCTTATCATAAAAAAGGAGATTATTTTGTTAATATGAGGCTAGCATAATTGAAAGACAAACTTTAATTTTAAAAGTGGTAGAAAGAGGGGTTTTTTTTATGAAACCAAAGCATCAATATCATTTATCCCAAGGATGAAAATGTGTTTATGGTGCCCAATCATGAAAAGAGAGAAGATTATTACTGAATCCATGTTTATCACAATTGATAACCAAACTCTAATTCTCAAATATGGTGGGAAGTAAAGTTTTTCCTATGAATCCAAAGCATCAATTCATTTATCCCTATAAGGAAAAAAAATTTGTGATGGGGAACCATTAAAATAAAAGCAGTTACTATGTTAATCAGTGTTTATCCCAATTGAAATGTGAACTTTGATTCTAAACATGGTCGAAAGATAAGTTTTTTTTATGAAACCAAAGCATCAATATCATTTATCCTAATGAGGAGAATTGTTTATGGTGCCTAATCATGAAAAAATGAGATTATTATGCGAATCCATGTTTATCCAAATTAGCGGATGATCATTAATTCTAAAAATGGCAGAAGGTAAGTTTTTCTTATGAAACCAAAGCATCAATATCATTTATGCCAATGAGGAGAATGCATTTATGGTGCCCAATCATGAAAAGAAAGGAGATTATTATGTGAATCCATGTTTATCATGACAGACGAACAAAATTTGATTGTAAAAAATGGTGGAAAGTGAAGTTTTTCTTATGAAACCAAAACATCAATTCATTTATCCCAATGCGGAGAAAAAATTTATGGTGCGCAATCATTAAAAGAAAAGATGTTATTATGTGAATCCACATTTATCCTAATTGAAAAATGAACTTTAATTCTAAAAATAGTAGAAAAAGATGTTTTTCTTATGAAATCAAAGCATCAATATCATTTATCCCAATGAGAAAAAAATGAATTTGTGATGCGCAATCAATAAAAGAAAGAAGATTGTTATGTGAATCCGCATTTATCCCAATTGAAAGATGAAGCTTAATTCTAAAAATGGTAGAAAGGAAAGTTTTTCTTATGAAACCAAGCATCAATATCTTTTATCCTAACTAGGAGAATGTATTTATGGTGCCCAATTATAAAAAAAAAAAAGGAGATTACTATATGAATCGGTGTTTGTCCAAATCGATGGATGAACATTAATTCTAAAAGTAATAGAAAATGAAGTTTTTCTTGTGAAACCAAAGCATCAATATCATTTATCCCAATGAGGAAAAAGTGTTTATGGTGCCCAACCATGAAAGAAAAAAGATTATTACGTGAATCCACATTTATGACAATTGGTAGATGAACTATGATCCTAAAAAATGATGGGAAGAAAAGTTTGTCTTATTAAACCAAAGCATCCATGTCATTATCCCAAAAAGGATAATGAATTTATGGTGCCCAGTCATAAAAAAAGGAGACTATTTTGTTAATTCGCTGGTAGCACAATTTAAAGATAATCTTTAATTTTAAAAATGATAGAAAGAAGGGTTTTTCTTATGAAACCAAAGCATCAATATCATTTATCCCAAGCAGAAGAATGTGTTTATGGTGCCCAATCAAAAAAAAAGAGATTATTATGTGAATCCGTGTTTATAACAATTGACAAACAAACTTTGGTTCTAAAATATGCTAAGAAGAGAAGTTTATCTTACTACACCAAAGCATTAATTCATTTATCCCAAAGAGGACAAAGAATTTATGGTGCCCAATTATAAAAAACAATGAGATTATTATGTTAATTCACGGCTTGCACAATTGAAAGACAAACTTTGTTTTTAAAAATGGTAGAAAGTGGGGTTTTCCATATGAAACCAAAGCATCAATATCTTTTATCCTAAAGAGGAGAATGTGTTTATAATGCCCAATCATGAAAAGAAAGAGATTATATGTGAATCCATGTTGATCACAATTGACAGATGAACTTTGATTCTAAAAAATGGTTGGAAGAGAAGTTTATCTTATTAAAGCCAAGCATCAATATCATTTATCCCAAAGGGGACAGTAAATTTATGGCACCCAACCATAAAAAAAGAGATTATTTTGTTAATTCGCGACTAGCATTATTGAAAGACAAACTTTAATTTTAAAAGTGGTAGAAAGAGGGGTTTTTCTTATGAAACCAATGCATCAATATTATTTATCACAAGGAGGATAATGTGTTTATGGTGCCCAATCATGAAAAGAAAGGAGAATATTACGTGAATCTGTGTTTATCACAATTGACAACCAAACTTTAATTCTAAAAATTGGTGGGAAGTGAAGTTTTTCCTATGAATCCAAAGCATCAATTCATTTCTCCCAATAAGGGGAAATAATTTATGGTGCACAACCATTAAAAGAAAAAAGGTTATTATGTGAATTAGTGTTTATCCTAATTGAAATGTGAACCTTGATTCTAAACTTGGTCAAAAGAGAAGTTTTTCTTATTAAACCAAAGCATCAATATCATTTATTCCAATAAGGAAAATGTGTTTATGGTGCCCAATCATGAAAAAAAGAAATTATTATGTGAATCCATGTTTATCCAAATCGACGAATGAACATTAATTCTAAAAATGGTAGAAAGAGAAGTTTTTTTTATGACACCAAAGCATCAATATCATTTATGCCAATAAGGAGAATGCATTTATGGTGCCCAATCATGAAAAGAAAGGAGATTATTACGTGAATCCATGTTTATCATGACAGACAAACAAACTTTGATTGTAAAAATGGTGGAAAGTGAAGTTTTTCTTATGAAACCAAAACATCAATTCATTTATCCTAATGTGGAGAAAAAATTTATGGTATGCAATCATTAAAAGAAAAGAGGTTATTATGTGAATTCACATTTATCCTAATTGAAAAATAAACTTTAATTCTAAAAATAGTAGAAATATATATTTTTCTTATGAAATCAAAGCATCAATATCATTTATCCCAATGAGGAAAATGAATTTGTGATGCACAATCATTAAAAGAAAGGAGATTGTTATGTGAATCCGCATTTATCCCAACTGAAAGATTAAGTTTAATTCTAAAAATGGTGGAAAAGAAAGTTTTTCTTATGAAACCAGGCACCAATATCTTTTATCCTAACTAGGAGAATGTGTTTATGGCGCCCAATTATGAAAAGAAAAGAGAGTACTATATGAATCCATGTTTGTCCAAATCAACGGATGAAAGTTAATTCTAAAAGTAGTAGAAAGGGAAGTTATTCTTGTGAAACCAAAGCATCAATATCATTTATCCCAATGAGGAGAAAGTGTTTATGGTGCCCAACCATGAAAGGAAAGAGATTATTACATGAAACCGCATCAATGACAATTGGTAGATGAATTATGATTTTAAAAAATGGTGGGAAGAGAAGTTTGTCTTATTAAATCAAAGCATCCATATCATTTATCCCAAAAGGGATAATGAATTTATGGTGTCTAATCATTAAAAAAGGAGACTATTTTGTTAATTCGCTGCAAGCACAATTTAAAGATAAACTTTAATTTTAAAAATGATAGAAAGAGGGTTTTTTCTTATGAAACCAAAGCATTAATATCATTTTTCCTAAGTAGAAGAATGTGTTTGTAGTGCCCAATCAAGAAAAAAAAGGAGATTATTACGTGAATCCGTGTTTATCACAACTAACAGACAAACTTTAGTTCTAAAATATGGCAAGAAGAGAAGTTTATCTTACTAAACCAAAGCATCAATTCATTTATCCCAAAGAGGACAAAGAATTTATGGTGCTCAATCATAAAAAACAATGAAATTATTATGTTAATTCACGGCTAGCACAATCAAAAGACAAACTTTGTTTTTAAAAATGGTAGAAAGAGGGGTTTTCCATATGAAAAAAAAGCATAAATATCATTTATCCAAAGGAGGAAAATGTGTTTATAGTGTCCAATCATGAAAAAAAAAGATTATATATGAAACCATGTTGATCACAATTGACAGATGAACTTTGATTTGAAAAAATGGTTGGAACAGAAGTTTATCTTATTAAAGCCAAGCATCAATATCGTTTATCCTAAAGGGGACAATGAATTTATGGCGCCCAATCATAAAAAAGGAGATTATTTTGTTAATTCGCTTTTGGCACAATTGAAAGACAAACTTTAATTTTAAAAGTGGTAGAAACAGGGGTTTTTCTTATGAAACCAAAGCACCAATATCATTTATCCCAATGAGAAGAAAAGGATTATTACATGAATTCGTGTTTATCATAATTGAAAACCAAACTCTGATTCTAAAAAATGGTGGAAAGTGAAGTTTTTCCTATGAATCCAAAGCATTAATTCATTTATACCAATAAAGAAAAAAAATTTATGGTGCACAACCACTAAAAGAAAGAAGGTTATTATGTGAATCAGTGTTTATCCCAATTAAAATGTGAACTTTGATTCTAAACATGGTCGAAAGAGAAGTTTTTCTTATGAAACCAAAGCTTCAATATCATTTATCCCAATGAGGAGATTGTGTTTATGGTGCCCAATCATGAATAAAATAAGATTATTATATGAATCCATGTTTATCCAAATCGACGGATGAACATTAATTCTAAAAATGGAAGAAAAAAAAGTTTTTCTTATGAAACCAAAGCATCAATATCATTTATGCCAATGAGGAGAATGCATTGATGGTGCCCAATTATGAAAAGAAATGAGATTATTACGTAAATCCATGTTTATCGTGATAGGCAAATGAACTTTGATTCTAAAAACTAGTGGAAAGTGAAGTTTTTCTTATGAAAGCAAAACATCAATTCATTTATCCCAATGTGGAGAAAAAATTTATGGTACACAATCATTAAAAGAAAAGAGGTTATTATGTGAAGCCGCATTTATCCCAATTGAAAAATAAACTTTAATTCTAAAATTGGTAAAAAAAAATTTTTTATGAAATCAAAGCATCAATATCATTTACCCCAATGAGGAAGATGAATTTATGGTGCGCAATCATTAAAAGAAAGGACACTGTTATGTGAATCCACATTTATCCAATTGAAAGATGAAGTTTAACTCTAAAAATTGTAGAAAGGAAAGTTTTTCTTATGAAACCAAGCATTAATATCTTTTATCCCAACTGGGAGAATGTGTTTATGGTGCCCAATTATGAAAAGAAAGGAGATTACTATGTGAATCCATGCTTGTCCAAATCGATGGATGAATATTAATTCTAAAAATAGTAGAAAAGGAAGTTTTTCTTTGAAACCAAAGCATCAATATCATTTATCCCATTGAGGAGAATTTGTTTATGGTGCCCAGCCATGAAATGAAAAAGATTATTACATGAATCCGCATTTATGACAATTGGTAGATGAATTACGATTCTAAAAAATGGTGGCAAGAGAAGTTTATCTTATTAAACCAAAGCATCAATATCATTTACCCTAAAGAGGATAATAAATTTGTGGTACCTAATCATAAAAAAAAGAGATTATTTTGTTAATTCGTGTCTAGCATAATTGAAAGACAAACTTTGATTTTAAAAGTGGTAGAAACAAGGGTTTTTCTTATGAAACCAAAGCATCAATATCATTTATCCCAATGAAGAGAATGTGTTTATGGTGCCCAATCATGAAAAGAAAGG
>JBBYHO010486327.1:0-24074 GCA_038382025.1 Adansonia gregorii
GAGGATTGTATCGATACATGAGAACCATGTATCGATACACCTAAGTAAAATTGTGAATTTTCTTGATTCCTTTGTCCTTAGGATACCTCAGACTACGTCCCTTAATACCACATCTTTGTATTTACCTTTGATATGATCCTTAGGCCTTCTTGACATGCTTAAAATACTTTTTCGTCGGGCAACGTTGTCGCCCGACGATCATTGTCCCCTCTTACGTCGATGCTCCAAATTGTTAAAAAAAATTAGCCTAGACAAAATAAGGTGTCTACACCTATTTCACTCAGAGTTGAATATCCACTCAAACATGTTTTCAGCATATTCATGCATTTTTTTAGTAGACTTCCTAGAGCAAAAATTTCATCTGGAAAATTCCAGCTTGTTTTCTTTGTTTAAACATGTTCATATCATTTTTCATAGCATGATTCTTTGTGTTATTTATGAAGTTAATTTTTTGTGTATTCTTTCTACTCATTTTTTTGCATTTTTGCCATCTTTTCCTTGCCAAATTGTCGTCTTTTTCTTTACGTGTCATTTAAGTTCATCTTCATGCATGTTGTATTTTGTTCTCAGCATGTTCATCAAAATGTTTGGTTGTTGACGGCAAAAATCTTATTTAAAAAAGCCCTTAAGTTAAATTTATGTTACCTCCAATAAATAAAGAATAACATGGATTTAATGTTTTTCAAAAAGTTGATCCTTCAATCTTAGGGATAAATTAAGCTCTGCTAGTCCAGATTATGGTTAAATGAACTCTAATTTTTTTCATAAGAAAAATGCCTCTTTATTTGTTAAAAATATTAAGCCTTGATTTTAAGTTTAGCCTTTTATTTGTGGAATGGTCAATGGGTTCTTTCATTATCCTAAACTACTTAGGGATTGTAAAATGAATTCGCAATGCCCATTCACCTCTCTTTTCTGTCATGGATGTTCAAACATCCATGGCTTAAGTTTAGTCCTAAGAAACCCAAAATACCAAAAAAAAAGACTCTTTATTTTTTCGTCTAGCAGCACCATGCCTACCACATAACAAATCATTTTCGAGACTAAATACATTTTTCTTAAATTTTTTCATATTGTTTCTTAAAAGAACATTGAAGTACCTTTGTAATGATGTTTTATTTGTATCCGAATCATTCCAGATGAAAGAGTTATGTTTTTCTGAGTCTTTACTATTTGGAACCCTTAGACCAATGAGCCATATAGTGTTTGGGCCATTTTGACCACTATATGATTTTATATGAATTTTTAAAATATTTTTCTTAAAAAATATGTGAAATTCCATTTTTGGGAAGGTACTGTTTGTGATTTAACAATCCTAAATGAGTTCAGGATAATTTTCAAAGTCCATTACGCTCTTTCCTCTACACATGCTATCAGTGTCAAAACTAACCTAAATTTGAAAATTAGTTCCACCTAAAAGTAATTTTCTAGGATTTTTGGAATATCTTATATACTTCTTGTTGAGTCACCTTTCCAAAGATACCTCTTGTATCCCCAGAAGCTTTCAAATAGACCTGAAATTAATTTGGAAAGAAAGACAGTGCGATTTTGTCCCTTGTTCTTAGAATTAAAATTAACTCAGTTTCCTAAACCACCTTTATTGAGATGTTCAGACATCTTGATGCACATCTAATTGATTCACCCCTAGAGTCATGTACTATAATATAAGCCCTCTAGGCTCAAATCAAAGCTAAAACAAAAAGATAATTTTATTGAATTTTTGGTTTTTGTTTTCAAAATACCTTTTTCACCTAAAATATTCATTTTCTATATAAATATCCAAAGTTTTAACCTTTGGGATACTCTAATCTCACTTCTCTGAGGGGATACTCCAACCTTGACTTTCATTCAAAATTTAAATTTTCTTTCTCTCAGACCTTTTCAGGACTTCCAAACAAAACTTTTTTAACACATCCAAAATCATCATTATTAGGATGCTCCAACCTCGTCTTTCGAGTGATACTATAGCCCCACTTTTTAAATTTCACTTGAAATCCAAATTCTTTTTCCCAAACATCCTAGGGTTTACTAATCAAAACCTCATTTTCCTATCCTTCAAGTTACCTTTGAATCCAAATACGTCTCAAAATTGTCATCTCAGATGTTCCTCAATAATCAAAGACAATTATGAGATACATTCTGATCGTTCCTCCATTTTATGTTTTTATGTTTGTTTTTATGTAACATTATTATATTTTTTTGTTTTACTAACACGTTTCCCTTTGTAATGACCATCGTGCATTCATATTTAAAAATTATTTTAAAAAATTATAAGGCAATGTTCCACATCAATATCTCTTTAGTGCTTGATACAAAATATTTGAATTTTTAAAATTTAATCTGGAAATTATTTTCATAAAAAATCCCCATGCTCCCACACCTTCAAGGTGAATAGATAATCTAACTTTTCTTTTCAAACTAGATCTACAATTTTCAAAAAAAAATTCATACATTAAAAAGGATTATTTTGAAATAATGTTAAAATGGAACCAATTAAATCGAAACCGAAGTGAGACATAATTAGTAGGTTTTGATTTTACATCCTAGATGTGTTATTTTTTCCCCATGTGTAACTGACTCCCAAACCCAATTGGTGAATCTTTGAACTTAGTAGAACTCGAAATTGATGTTTTGGGTTTTGTAACTTGGAATATTATTTTCATTAGGCATTTGGTCATGCCTAGGTTGAAATTATTAGTGGTGACTTCAAATTTATGGCCACTTAACGGTAGCCTTTTGAACTAGTTGAATGAGCGATTCACTCAATGGTCATTCTTCCCTTCATATTATTATGCCTTAATTCAGCTCCCGCTCAAGCGATAACCAAATGCTCCAACCAACATACCTACACCACATTTCTTAAGTCATGTGTGCTCCCTTTGGGTCAAAAAAATGGTACGTAGCAACACTTTACATCGATACAAGCTTCATTATATCGATACAGGAAGCCTAGGTATTGATATCGACTTTATGGCATTGATATTTGAAGCCAAATTGGCCCTTGGTATTGATGTAAAAAACCTTGTATCAACACCATAAGTTATTTTTGCCTAGTTCAAGCTATCTTTATAGCCTTACACCATTGAACTTAAAATCCAATTTAAACATAATTTTTTGCATAAAAAATCAAAAATCATACCAAGCCTTAACATAGGACTTATAATTGGATTTTAACAAATCTTAAAGCCCAAAATGGCTTAAAAATGAGACATTTTTATGGATTACATGGTTTCTTTAGAGGCATGTTTGGTTTTTCTCCTTATTGTACACCCTTTCAATGCCGTTGTTCCATCACTCTGCTAGTCAGAACCAATAGCAAGAAAGAGAGCTACACATAGTACATGGAGCTATCTTTTCTACACATGAAGAAAGCTTTATAACACCCTCTTTTTTGGCTCCTAAACTTTGGTTGAACATGTAACTATAAAGAGCCAAATTTGGCTCAGTAAAACACAGATTAACACTTTTACACTCTTTAAAAAATTCTTAACCACTAAAAACTAGAAAATCATCCTTTATTCTTGTAGCTTCTACAAACTACCACTAGAAACCCTTCCCTAACTATCATTTCCACCCATTCTTCCTCTTAGAATTCCCTTCCATCAACACTATAAATAAAAGCCCTATTCTTTTCATTATTTTCTTGCTAATCAACATAAAAAAGGGAAAATATAAATCTAAAATTGCTACTAAAAGGAAAAGGCTAAAACTTAAAGTTTTTATATATTTTCTCTCTCTGTTCTATTTATTTTCTTGTTTTCAACATTTGCATAAACCTAGTGACCCTTTTCATATTACGGTGACCATTCTAAGATTCTCATGTATTATTGTGGCCTTGCTTGTAGTAGTCTTAGGATTTTGATGATCTTTTGATGCCGTGATGTTGCTTAGGGGGCCAAACATATCATGTTTCATTTTGCCATCAAAACGACCCTTTATTTATGCATTTCTTGTCATGTTTCATCCATCTTCACATGTTCAATTCAACTTGACTGGTTATCTTAACATGTCCTCAAAATATTCAAGTAATTTTTTTTTTTTGCATTTTGATAGGTTTCATAGAATAAAAATGTTATCTTGAAAATCTAACATTCTTTTCCTTGATTAAACGTGATCATAGCATCTTTCATAGATGATTCCTGATGTCCTTTATGTAGCTAATATGTTCACGCATCATTCTCACTCGTTTGCTCATAGTTTTGCCATTTTTGGCCAAAATGTCATCCTTTAATGCTATCTATGTTCATCTCCATGCATGTTATATTTTGTTCTTAACATGTTCATCAAAATGCTTGCTTGTTGGTTGTAAAAAAATCTAATTTCCTAAAACCCTTAATTAATTCTATGCTACCTCCTATAAATAGAGACTAGAATAGATTTAATGTTTTGACCAAATTGGTCCTTTAATCTTAGGTAAATCAAGCTTTCCAAGTTTGGATTCATGGTTAAATAAGTTAAAAAATGCTACTTTTTAAAAAGACAATGCCCTATTTATTTTTCAAAAATGATAAGGCCTTGATCTTGAGTTTAACACCCTTGTTCGTGGCATGTTAAATGGGTTATTTTGTCATCCCAAATTACTCAAGGATGGTGGTATAAACTCATGACACCTATGTCAACCCTTTTTCTATGTAACAGATATTTAGATATCAATAGCTTGAATTTGACCATAAGAAACCTATAAAATTGATTACCTTTTACCCTGGTAGCACTATAGTCATGACTTTAAAAATCATTTTTAAACATTAAACCATTTTTCTAGAATTTTTTATTTTTTTCCTTTAGAGAAATCGAATTACTTTTTAATAGTATCTTATTTGACATTAGATTATTTTAGATGATGAAGTTATGATTTTTCAAACTAATGTTGCCTAAACCCTTTGAATAATTGCATTCTATTTGATTCATTTTGGCTCATCAGATGATTTTTGCAAAATTTTAAAATATTTTTCTAAAAGCTAAATGAAATTCCCTTTCTATGAAGGTACCATTTCCTATTTTAATGATTCCAAATGAGTTTAGACCATTTCTCTTACATTTGCTATCAATGCTAAAACAACTTCAACCTTAAAAATTAATTACACCAAGAAAGTGATTTTTTAGGATTTATGGAATATTTTTACATTAAGCCTTATCAAGTCACCTTTCCAATGGTACATCCATTGCCCCTCAAAGCCTTTGGGTGAGTTTGAAATAAATTCAAGAAAAAGAACAATGTGATCATGTCCTTTATTTTAGACACTCATCAAAGTTCAATGATTTTTTTGAAATTACCTTCCAAGGTGTTCGGATGCCCCTGAGCAAGTTCAACCAATTTCGTAGAGTCTAGGGATATGTGTCAACTCTTTTTAACCTTGGGTCAAGGCTAAAAAAGTATATTGTCATCTAAAACTCTCTATTTTCTGAAATTCACAAGAGTTTTCACTTTTGGGGATATTTCAACCCTACTTTTGCAAAAGGACACCACAATCACACCTTTCAAATTTTAAACAAAAATTAAATCTTTTTCAAGGGGACACTACAACCTTGATCTTTAAAACTTCAATTAAGATCAAATTTTTGGGGATATTAAAGTCTTGTTTTCTCAAAAGGGGGTACTGCAACTAGGCTTTCCAAACTCCAATAAAAAAATTAAAATTTTTTCTCTTAAGCACTCCGAGATACCTCATTTTTCAAAGGGGACACTTTACTCCCACATTTTGAATTTGAATTAAAAACTGGATCTTTTCTTAAGGGATACTATAACCCTATTTTAGAGGAGATACTACAAGCTTGCTTTTTAAGGAGATAATACAACCCTATTTTTTCATAAATTCTTATCTTTAAGGGCACTGCAACTTTTATATTTTAAGGGGATACTACAACCCTATATTGTTCAACATTTCTATCTTTGGGGGCATTTTAACCCTCATTTTTTGAGGGAATACTACAACCCTATATTTTAAACTTTGTTCAAAATCTAAATTTTCTCCTTCATAGACATCCTCAAACCTTTTAATCCAAACTTTTTTTCCACACCTCAAATGACCATTTAGCCTAAACATATTTCAAGATTATCATTCTAATTATTTCTTAATATCGATAACAAGTATAAGATACATTCTGATCATCCCTTCCTTCCTTCTTCATTTTCCTTACCTTTTATGTTTTTTTATGATATTTATTATTTTCTTTTTCACCTTATTAACATGTTTCTTTTTATGGTGTCCATTTTACATTCATATTTTTAAAAATATTTTCAAAAAATTACAGGGCGTTATTTCGTGTCAATCTCTCTAGCGTTTGATATGAAATATCTAATTTTTAAGATTAGATTCGGAGATTATTTTAGTCTGAAATCTCAATTCTTACGGGCGTATGTGAGATACTAACTTTCTTTAAAAATCGAATTTATGGTTTTATAAAAGTTCATGTATCATAAAAAAGTTATATTAAAATAATGGCAAGTCAAAATTGAGAGAACTGAAACCAAGTAAAACATAGCTTGGCAACTCCGCTGAGGACTAATTTTAGATATTTAGGCCTACAACTAGCCATGTCTAACTTAATTATTGGATCCATTGGTTTTTTTATCATTTTTTAACTATAATCCCTTTCCATTGTTGTCTAATAATCTTTTATTTTCGTGACTACCATGTTTTTGAATAAATATCAATTCAATAAGTATGGTAGAGGTAAACAAACAAAATGGTTTGATTGTTTCCTCAACACACATTGTGCATTTACATTTACATTAGATTCTCACCAAACTCCATGGTGAGGTCAGGGCCCAATTATTAAAAAAAAGTGAGCTATCTGCCTTCATGAGTAACCCACCATATTTGCATAAAGTAATACATCAATCGAATCGAACCTATTCTACCAAGCCAACGATGGGTCTAGGATCAAGGTGCTTGAACTGTCCTTACTGGATGGAAGAGTGATTTTGATACCGATTTAAGTATCAACTCAAACCTGTATAGTGAACACTACGAGCCAAACCATGTTAAACCGTACTAAAGTGGTGCTAGAATAAACTAGAGAATTGGTTTGCTCAAGGAAACATCTCTTACCTTTTACTCCTTTGTATTGTTATTTTATAAGCAATGATGAACATACATTGTTGCCCATATTTTTGTTTTCGCCTTTTGATAGATCACTACTGGACATGATTATGTTGTCTGATGGATGGCTAATGCTCATTTTTCATTTAGGTGAAACACATGAGTGTTCTTACCTATGATCATTTTAAACGCTTTTTATTACCTTTAAATTGATAAAGTTTACCAAGTCAAGCCATTATGCTATCCAATTGATGGCCTAATGCATGTCCATTGATAAGTGACAACAGATGTATGTCATTACCTAATTAGTTAATTACGCCTGAGGGGTTTTGAGTCACCCTATCAAGGGCAAACTTAACATGATTGAGCTGTTATGTTGTCTGACCAAAGGCTAACAAATATTGCACTCTTGTAGAAGATGGCATACGAATGCTATCATATAAAATCCACTTAAAGCCAAGTATCGCTTTCATTGATGGCTTACTACTAACCACCTTTAGGTAATGACAAACAAATATTTCACATAAGTCACTAGTTTTAACCTAAAAAAGCCACCTCATTGCGAGGTTTTAACTCAAATATGCCATTGTATTATCTCTATCAACTTGTACCATGAAAGAAGAGCAATTTTTTCTTTGATCCTTGAAGGCTGCCCTAAAGCATCGTGATGCCCATTATTGAGACAATTTTTGTAATTTATTTTTATTGCTTTTTTTTCTTACAAATATTATCTAACCCTATACTACCTTGTTGTTTCTCATGTTTGTATCACATGCATCACTTTTTGCATCAAACATGTAAAGATAATTGAAATGCGACAGTGGTGAATAACACCATAATGCCAAGATGATTTTCACCCTATCAGAATCATATTTCCTTAATAAGTTATAATGTACAATTCATCCATTTTATGGATTTCTTCCCCTTAAGAGCCATTCTAACCTGGCCAATGCACTAGGGACACGAAATGATACATTTCATACATTTCATGTACCATTCCTAATACTATTTGTAATCTTAAAGGTAGATTTCCATGATAACATTTTCATGCTCATGACATCTTTTCAAAACTTACATTAACTTCTTTATTGCACTTATTTATATACATGCATACATACATCTATGCTCGGCACATAAACCTAAGGTTAAAGCGATGGCCTACAGGAGTGCTAGAACTTTTCTACAAGAAGCTTCATTGTTCCTTAAGAGGTATCAAAGTTGACTGACACCATAAATCGTGGGAGATGGGCATTTGGCTAGAATTAAGAGACTAAAGCTCATGCATAAAGGCGATCAGGATCACATGCTTCATAAAAATGAGAAACATGATTAGATGTGTGAATGGTAAGAATCAAGAACCTTGGTGCTTATGCTTTATATTGAGAAAACTTTTATCAATATATATTAAATTAAAATTCATCATATGAAGAAGGAACCTACTCACTTAGCTAATTATCAGGCTAATTTTGTTATTTGGCTACAGTCTTATAGTTAGGGGATAGAGAGTCTATAAGCTCAAATAGCTGGGTTGATGAAGATGGTATCAGCCTCCATAAAAGAAAAGGGATAAGCTAGTGCAACTGATATTAGGAAAAGGTTAAAAATTTCTAAAGACTAACTCACTAGTGGCATTGAGTCGTGTCTATCCAAAAAAAGTAGCCTAAGAGCAATAACCTCACATAACACCAACTCTGTTGATGCACTCGATTATTTGCATGAATTTAGTTGAAGCACCTACATATTTTAGATTTCATAGGTTAAATGCTACATCTTCCTTGGCCCATCCACCGCTTCTTGATCTAAATAACCCTAGAGAGCAAGAGCAACCTAAAGGTGCCCAACTTTTAGAAACTACAAAAGAGTTCAGCAAATACCAACTGCTAGAAAAATGACTTAGTGTAATCAAGGAGAATGCCAAATTTAAAATCATGGACACTGTATCTCTGGGCTAGTTTCTAACTATCGCAACATGCCTCAGATTAGATCCTCACAGATCTATGGGTGCGTACGACTTAAAATATTTTTTTAACTTGCACATATCTTCTTAACCGAGACTTCTCCTTCGCAACGTGATAAGAGCGAAAAAGTATAAATTCTTGACTTATGACATAATTAAGAGGACCATAAGACGAATCACTCATCTCATTGGTTTTGGATGACCATCATGAAATAGCCAATGCTGAGAGTCACCATCGATTATTTCAGGCTAGGCATGACTGGATACCTATTGAAACCTATGTTTTAAGTTACGAAACTTAAAACATCGATCTTGTTGTCTACGTAGTACAAAGATTCATTGTTTGGTTTTGGAATTGGTTATGCACGATGACATATGAGCCTCTTCACGACCCTCGAAATCGATACCTTACTAGCTATATCTTATCTCAATTTTGATTCTTTCAATCTTACCTTATCACTATTTCGATATAGCCCTCTTTTGATGCATGAATCTTATAGAAATACAAATCCAGGTTTTGATGAAAAAATTTAATCTCAAATATGCCCTGAAGAGATGGGGAATATAGAGATTTTCAATAAAAATGACCTATAGATTTTACTTTGAAAAATAGAATATTTCACATTGGGCACTAAAAAGACACCCACGCGAAATATTACCTTCGATTTTATTTGAAATGATTGGAAAACATGAATGCAAATAATCATCACAAAAAAATCATGTTAGTAAGGCAACAAATGAAATAACATAACATGGATCATTCAATGTAATGATAAAGAAAAGGGATGGACTATTGAAATTTATTTCGCAATTGGCATCAATTATTTGGGGATAACCAAATCAATAATTTTTAGATGCATTTGGGTTTTTTGATTGAACGAGGCTTTTTTGAAAATTCATGAAAGTCCAAAAAGGAGAAAAATATAATTGTAGTTAAAAGATAGGGTTAGAGTATCCCCTTGAAAAGATAAGGTTAGAGTATCCCCATAGATAACAAATAATTTTGACAAAAAAGATTTTTGAATCTTAACAATTTTGAAAAGTGGGGTTGGAGTATCCCCTCAGAAGGTCGGGGTTAGAGTATCCCTATGGATGACAAATTATTTTGATAAAGGAAGATTTTTCAATCTTGACAATTTTGAAAAGTGAGGTTGGAATATCCCCTCAGAAGGTCAAGGTTAGATATCCCAAAAGTGGCATAGCTGACGTTTCTTTAAAGAAGCCAAATTGGAAAAATTAAGTTGACAAAACCTTATGATTTAGAAGGTGGGTGAGCATTTTGATGACATTTGGTGAAAGAAATTATTGTGAATGAGGATGGTAAAGATGTAAAATATGTTTGTGCCTTGATACGAGCTTATGGGAGGTCGAAGCTTGTTCTTGAGGTTGATCAAGGTGATATGGAGACATTCGAATATCTCAAGATGAATTTCAGAAAAACAACTTAATTTTGACCATAACCGAAAATAGGGGATAACATCACGCTATCCTGCTTCCCAAATTTATTCTAGATTGATTTGAAGGCTTTAAAGGGTGGACAAGATACCATAAAAAAGGTAACACGATGAGGGTCAACCTAAAAATATTCCCAATATCCCAAAAAATCACTTTTGAGGGAAATAAATTTTCAAATTTGGATTAATTTCCCTACTGATAGAGTGTGCGAGGACAAGGGTGTGTCAAAATTTGAAAAATCATTTTGGACTCTTTTGATATAAAAAATTGCATATAATACCTTTCCAAAAAGGAAATTTCATGATTTTTTTATGAAAAATGTTGGACGAGTTTGGAAAATTCATTTAGTGGGCCTGAAGGGCCCAATCAGAATACGTGTTGCTGATTCCAAGGGTTCTATATAGTCTAAGTTTGAAAATCATAATTCTTTCATCTGAATTGATCCAGGGGTAAACAAGATTAAAGATATTTTGGCACACTTTTAGGGAAAATTATTATAAAATTCATGAAAAATCATTTTGGATTTTAAAGTGATTTTTCAGTTTGTAACAGTGATGCTGCTAGTAAGGGACAAAGCAAAGCAGGGGATATTTTTTATTTTTCTTTGTGTTTTTAGATCCAAACTCGAGTCATTGACATTTGAATGTTAATAAATAAAGGAAAAGAGTGGCATAAGCATCATGAATTCATTTGCACAGCCCTGGAGTAGTTTGGGATGATGAAATAGCTCGTTGATCATACCACTTAGGGTTTCGACTCAAAAACAAGGCACAAACATTTCGGGAACAAGTGTAAGTTATTTTTGTTGGAAAATCATAAGTTTTGAGCTCGTTTAATCAAGATTCCAGATCTGAAAAACGTAATTCTCTCCAAGATTTTTGCTAAATTCAAGGAAAATGCTAAGTCCATGCTAATCCTTATTAGTTGAGGTCAACATGCTTGGCTTAGGGAGGTTTTGAAAATCAGTTTTTGACAACCAGCAAACATGCATTTTGACAAGGGGAAGACAACAAACATACAAGGGGATGGCATATATAATGAATGGGAATGCTAACTTTACCAATGGTCTAAACAGAGAAAGTGTTATGCATTTTAATGAGAAAATGTCATGGATGCTGAAAATAACAATGATTCATGCAAGCTAATGTATAAATGTGCTTGAAATGTGTTAGGCAAATGATTCCTACATGGATTAAGGATAACAAGATGCATGGATATAGCATAAAATGCCTAAGAAAGAGCTATCAAATAAGGCATTTTGCACATTAAAAGGGCATTAAGGCATCCCAATCCTAAACTTCCATAACTAAAAGCCACGATAATGCATGAGAATCCTAAGAGGGCGATAGAAACATGGGGAGCTCATTAAAATGATGAAGATGCTGGAAAACAAAAAATAAAAGTGATAAAGTAGGAAGTTATTAATTTTGTCTAAATAGTTAGAGTAGCTGAGATGGCTTGAATTTTCCTCTTTTCCTTGCTGTTAATAAGCAAAAAAAAGAGAGAAACAATGAGGTTTTGGTTCTAGTATGGATGAGAGTGATTTTTAGAATATGTAATGGTTAAAAATAAGTGTTTTGGGGCTATTTTTGGGTGGTGAGTGAAGCTATGGGATTTTTGGTTTTCTTGATATAGTAATATGTTTTTGGAAGCTAAAACAAACTGGAATTCCTAAAGTTCCTTTCAGCTGAGATATAACTAGTCTATTTATACCAGTATTTTAGAGTCAATTTATAGGTGTTTTTGGTCATTTGTTAAGGGGGACAAAGTGATGTCAGCTTGGTGGTTTTAAAGTGGGTATATGGAACAGCTTGCTACAAATGTGATAGACATAGGGTGGCTAGTTTAAACACTAAAATGATTTTCCAGCAAATAGGGTGGCTAATGGTGATCTTGGTCAATAAACTAAGAAGGAGTAGGGTGATCATGTTACATTAACCTTTTTGATCTAATTTAGACTTCAAAAAAATGTTTTGATTAATTTAGAAGGCCAAATTCATAATCTGATATGGGTTTTAATCTTTTTTGATGCAAAGAATCGAGTTAAAATCAAGTTTTTGATCAATGATAGACGATTCAAAAAAGTCCAGACCGTTGAATATGGCCAGTATGTATCGATACATTGAAGAATGTATCGATACATTTAGTCCAAAAACCTTGAGCGTATGAATACAATGAACATTGTATCGATACTACGAACCAATGTATCGATACAGGTTGATATGCATCGATACATTTTTTTACATAATGCATGTTTTGGCCTTGGCATGGCCTAGTATCGATACATAAGCTCCTATATCAATACATAAGCCTATGTATTGATACATTTACTTGTTGTATGGATAAAAATAAGGACATTTCAAATTTTTGGCATATTAGAGCATGGTATCAATACATGAAAACCATGTATTGATACATTTACATAAAATTATGAATTTTCTCATATTTTTTGTCCTCAGACACTTGGAACCACATTCTTTGATGCCACATCTTTACATTTACCTTTGATATGATCCATAAACCTTCTTGACCTCCTCAAAATAGTTGTCGCCCAGTGATCATCGCCCTTTCTCACGTCCGTGCCCCAGATTGCTAAAAATTAGCCTGGATAAAATAAGGTGTCTATAGCTGCCCTTCTTTGACCATTGTTGAGAACCAGGAATAGGGTAAAGACGAATAGACAATATTTTGTCTGAGGTGGAATGATGCTCCCTCGAATACTAAGGTGTTAGGTTTTCTAAAGTTTGACCCTCTTAAGTAAGTGCAGAATATCATGGATTTTTTATGTGGGTGCCGCCAGTTTATGCAGACTTTGACATAAAATTGTGTGCCACCAACTCGTGTGAGCTTTGATTCGAGTGCTGTTAGCTTGTGTGGGCTTTGACTTAGACTAGGTGCCACTAACTTGTGTAGGCTTTAACTCAAGTGTCGCTAGCTTGTGCGGGCTTTGACTCAGACTAGGTGCCACTAAACTTGGGTGCCACTAGCTCGTATGGACTTTGACTTATGTGCCGCTAACTTATGTAGGCTATGACTTGGACTTGGGTGCCACCAGCTCATGTAGGCTTTCACTCGGGTGTCGTCAGCTTGTGTGGAATTTGACTTAAACTTAGGTGCCATTAGCTTATGTGGGCTTTGACTTGGGTGTTGCCAGCTTGTGTAGGCTTTGACTTAGACTTGGGTGCCAACAACTCGTGTGGGCTTTGACTCAGGTGCCATCAACTTGTATAGGCTTTGACTTAGACTTAGGTGCCACCAGCTAATGTGGGCTTTGATTTAGGTGCCACCAGCTTTTATGGGTTTTGGAAAAAGTGCCAGTAATTTATGGGCTTTAAAGAGGTGCAACTGACTTGCGGGCTTTTGGAAAGGTTGCCACTGACTTGTGAGCTTTGAAGGGATGCCACTGACTTATGGGATTTGAAAAGGGTGCCACTAACTTGCAGGCTTTAAAAGGGTGCCACTGACTTATGGGCCTTGAAAAAGGTGCCATGATTTATTGTCTTTGTGTGGGTATGATTGGCATCTGATTATTTGTAGACAAGTTTGTTACCACCAGCTCCTATGGGCTTAAGAAGATTTCTTGATAGCTGCTTTCTGAACAATGCTTGGTTTACAAAGCTTAGAGTTCTTACGAGGGAATCCTTAAAGGTTTGGTGAACCTGGCTTGAAGTAATGTTGTAAAAATCATGATGTGTGATGGTAATATGAATGCATGATGTGAAATGCAGATTGCTAAAAATTAGCCTAGACAAAATAAGGTGTCTACACTAACCTCATCATTCCACCTAAGTTTAAGGTACCTAAGTTTAAGAGGTACAATGGGACCATGAATTTGACTCCCTATATCCAGATTTATTGCCAAAAAATGACAAGGTATGAAGAGAACAAGAAAATTCTCACTCATTATTTCTAAAATAGTCTAATAGGGTAATCATTCAGTGGTACAATGAACTGGAATGAGCTAAGATCCAAACATAGGTTTATCTTGCTAGGGCCTTCGTAGACCAGTATAAACATGTTTTTGACTAAGCACCTAATAGGTTATCTTTGAAAAACATGGAGAAAAAGCCCACGAAGACTCTTAGGTAATATGCTGAAAGATGGAGGAAATTGGCAACACAAGTGCATCCACGATTAAATGAAAATAGATGACCCTGTACTTCATCAAGACACTGCTGAAAGTGAAAATACCAACTACCATAAGGAACTACACTGATTTGGTAATGTCTAGAGAAATGATCGAGAATTCCATCAAAAGTGGAAAATTAGAAAGAGGTGTGCCACCCCACTTAAGGGAAAAAATATCTACAAATGAAAAATAAGATGTCCAAGCCTTGATCTTTGACTAGCAACGGACAAAGGGTTTTAGCATTAACTATCTATATCCTATAAGCCAAATGGTTCACCATGCTTGCGGAAATGTTGTGTTAAATCTTTACTCAGGTTTTTACCCATAGGCATCTCTTCCAATGCATAACTTAATAACCGTGACCTTGACCTATCCATTACATAAAATGTTTAAAGAGTACTAAAAAAAGATAACGGGTAGTTAGGATAGAAACCTTATAAATTTGATCATTGTATCATACACCAAAATACTTTTTCAACTTATCCAGGATTAGTTGATTAAAGTAATTTACTCTGAACCTTCAAAGCCACCCTCCATGGAAGATCATGACACCATTGCTTATGGATATCACATAAGGTGCACAAGTCATTCTAAAGAAGAATGCGAGGCTTTAAGAGAAAAGTATAACAATTGATTGAAGTAGGGTAGTTTGATCTTGATTAACTATGAAACGGGATATGTAAATCTAGGAAAATAAGTGTATTCTAATTTAGCGTCCTTTATAAGAAAACCTGTTAGCTTTTACATGTCATTTTTTTATGAAATTAACATGCTTTAAACTTTGTATCATATGTTTAGTGAAAGCATGATATTAGAAATTCTCAAGAATATTGATGATTGCATGCACATTTCATTTTTTTTAAGCTTTTCCATGCATAAAGCTGACCAATAAAAAAAACCAAGATTTCAAGGAATCAATTTTTGAGTGCCACAAGCTATGCCACATGGCCACACCAGAACCATATAAACAAACAAAAGCCTTGATTTATGATAAGAGCGATAAGGATAAATCTTTCAAAACTTATAGACACTTTGGGAACCAAACAAATATGACATTCTCTTAGAATCCTATCCACAGTAATTTTACATGTATTAGGATTATGTTGAAAAATATCCATCTTCTTCTCCATAACCCAAAACCCAAGCCACCAAGCCATACTTTGAAAGTTGTAAAATTTTCTTATGTCTCCACCACAACCTCTTGGTCCTTAGTTCTCTTCTTTTATTTTGATACGTCCAAACCATTTGCCCAAAACCTTTCTTGAAGCGTGTCTTATGTCCTCACCATGATATCTTGATCCTTGATTCTCCCCTTTCATTTTGATACCTCTAAATAACTTCCCAAATACCTTTCTTAAGGCATGTCATGGGACCTACCATGGTTTTTGTCTCAAGGCACATCATCTTGATACCTTAGAACTTGAGTCCTTTGTCAATGCAAAGCCTTAAGGATTAAGCATGGAATGTTCCATATAGCATGAACCTCAGCATCATGTGATTTCTCATCAATGGTAAATCAAAATGGGGCATGCCCAAGCATATGGAGTGAAAAAAGAGTAAAAATGAGAACTAAGGCATGCTTTGGAAATAATAAGAAAATGAAAATGAAATGAAAATGGAATGCAACATCACGTGATTAGAAGGTTCAAAATGTCTTCAAAAACTTTCTTTAGGGAAATAATTTTTTAGCTGTATTTGAGATAAAAATGGCCATCTTTCATCATCTTCTCGCAAATTAGAAGAACTTTCCCTTTCTAAATTTTTTAGCCTAATGAATTCATTCTTTTGAAACCCTAATCAAGAATCACCTTTTTTTGCTTCTCTAAAAAAAATGATCTGGCTAAATGGGATAAAGATTGCTAAAAGGCATTTGAGAAAGTGAAGCACTATTTGTTAAGTTTGCTAGTTCTAGTACTGTTAGTGCTAAGAAACCCTTTATACTGTACCTTATAGTATTCGAGAGGTCAATAGGGGAAACATGACGAAATTGGCAAGAAAAAAAGAGCTATTTATTACCTCAGTAAAAAGCTTCTAAACTATGAGTTAAATTATTCCTAAATAAAAAAGATATGTTTGCCCCAATTTAAGCTACAAAAAGGCTCTCACAATACATGCTATATCATACATATGGCTATTTACCAAGATGAATATGATCAAGTACCTCTTTAAAACACTAGCATAGTCTAGACGAATAGCTAGATGGTAGGTTTTGTTATCAAAATCTAATATAGCCTAAATAAGCCAGAAAGGTATAAAAAGATATGTTATTGTCAAATTTTTGGTATGTTAGGTAGTTAATGATTATCAGCCTTTAGATTTTGATTTCCTTGATAAGAATTTGATGAATATCTTTATTAAGGATGAAGCAGAATAGTTCTAAGAATCAATAGGAAGATGTATTTCACAAGTTCTTATAATACTTTGGCCTACAAATATCCTTGAAAAGAGACTATCACCCTTTCACTGCCAAATTAGATTTTGAATGCATGAATATTAATGCAAAATATGAGGCATGCATCACGGGATTTAGTGCAACCATAGAAAGGAAAGCCCAAGGGCTAAAAATTTACAAGGATTCAACCTTGGTAATTAATGAACCACGTGGTGAATAGGAAACCTGAGATTCAAGGCTACTACAATATAAAAGGGTAATTCTAGAATTGCTAAAAGAGTTCAAGAATGGGGACTTCATCCATTTACCTTAAAAATATATCAAATGATAAATGCTTTAGCTATGCTCGCCTCAATAAAATAAATGAGGGGAAAAAGTAATCCCAATTTAGATAAGCATATATTAATCTCATGTACATTGTCATAACATCAAAACAGAAGTGGATGGTTGCCCATGGTATTATGACATCAAAAGATATCTTAAGGATCGAGTACACCTAGACAACGCCTTTAAAAATGACAAAATGGCATTAAAAAGCTTAAAAATGAAAATCATTATGGATGATGAGATTCTATATAAGAGAGTTATGATAAGACATTGCTGAGATGTGTGGATGCTTCCAAAGCACAGAAAATCTTGAAAAAGGTACATGAAAAGGTTTATAAAATCCATGCCAATAGACATAAAATGGCAATGAAGGTGACTATATTAAGTATGCCTTAAAATGCCATAAGTGTCAAGTCTATACTGACAAGATCCATTACCACCTTTACCATTGTATGTTATAACTGCGCCATGGCCCTTTTTAGTATGAGGGATGGACATATTGGACCAATTACACCTATAGCTTTGAATTGTCATAGTTTCATCTTAGTGGCCATGGACTATTTCACTAGGTGGGTTGAGGCTGCCTTCTATGCAAATGTAACAAGGTCAATGGTCAACAAATTCTTAAAGACCAATACCATTTGCCGATTTAAAATCCCCAAAAGAATTAAATAGATAATGCCTCTAATTTGAATAATAAATTATGATAGAGGTAAGTACATAACTTAAAATCTCATATTATAATTCAGTGACATGCCATTTAATGATGAATATAGCTGTAGAAGCAACCAATAAGAATGTCAAAAAGATTATAAAAAAGATAGTGGAGACCTACAAGGATTGGTATAAGAAAATCCTTTTTGCCTTCTTAGCTTATCAAGCTTTAATACGAACTTCAACCAGGGCAATGCCTTATTTATTGTTTTAAGGCACATAGGCCATTTCACCAATTAAATTTAAAATTCCCTCACTCTAGATACTAATGGAAACCAAACTATAGAAAGTTAAATAGGTCCAAGATTGATATGAATAGTTAATTTTCATTGAAGAGAACAGATTAAAAGCAATCCAACATGGGCAAATATATTTAAAAAGAATAATGGGAGCCCATGATAAGAAACTTCACCTTAAGAAATTCCATAATGGGGAATTAGTACCAAAAAAAATCCATCCTACCTAAAATGACCTACGTGGCAAATAGGCACCAAATTAGGAAGGGTTTTATGAGGTTTAGAAAGCATTTTCTAGAGGGGCATTGATTTTGGTAGAAATGGATAGGGATATTTTACCAAAGCCTTTCAATTTTGATAATGTAAAAAAGTATTATGCCTAAAAAGCAATAACAATAATAGAAAAAAAGAAAAAATTGATAAAAATTTGAAATTGATAAAAAAATCACATGAAAACCACCCAAAAAGGCATCCAAATAAAAGTAATAAAAATAGAAGGCTTCAAGTTCAAAACCCAAAAAGGATGGCTCGAGCATTTAGGAAAGAAATGAACAAAGAATAATTTGCTAAAAAGTTAAGGTTGGGAAAAGAAAGCATGGTTTAAAGCATTCTCTAGTAATGGATTGGCACAAAAGCAAACATCCTATTCAAGAGAGATTTCTGAAGAAATGATTAAGAGAATCCATCTATTTGAGTAACATCCAATTTCTTCTCACTATTATTTTTGTTGAAAAGCCAATAAAGTATCTTATTCCCTTGTTGAAATATAAATGCATACTTTCATCCATGCCTTTGTCATATTACTTTTTAACCATGCTAACATTTTTGTTAAATGATGATTAACAATTTAAGAAAATGGAAAAGAAAAAAAATGACAAAGAGAATTTTGTGCATTACTTTGGAATGAGGTCGAAATATTATCAGGACTTTTTAATATTTAAAATCTTCTGAACACTTTAGAAAGGATCAGGGTGGACAAATAACATTTTCAAATATTTGGGATACATGGTTAAAGAACATCCCTATGAGAGGAAAAATAATTAGATGATTTTCCTAGAAAAAAGATCAAAGATATGCATAATTTTCCCTCTCATTAAAAGAAGAGAAAATATTATAATATTTTCTAGAGATGCCTTCAATTCTAGTATAAAAGTAGCTTAATTTGTTCACAACATTTTCTAAAGATGCCTTAAACTTCAAGTTCAAACACTAGCTTTCTTTGCTAAAAAGAAAAAAAGATATCCATAATATTTTTTAAAGATGCCTTTAACTCTAAGTAGAGGAATAAGCCCATTTCGCCAAAGGAAAAAAAAAATCTGTTATATTTTTTAAAAATACATCTAATCTAAAATAGTTTGGATCATAAGCATTCTGCTTGCATTGCATTTAATGATTTATAGATAAAAGGTTAAACGTGATATTCAAAAAAGTAATAATCTTTTAGTAAACTGACTTCCTCAAAAGTGAAAGGTAAGTCTCGCATCCTTTCAAACTTATCAAATAAGCCTTACATCCTTTCAAACATATCAAATATCAAACCTTGCCTAGACTCATTTTAACTTAGGTTTCCCCCTAGTCAATTCTTTCAAATTAGGTTTTATCATGGTTTTTTATTAGTTAACCCATTTCAATTTAAATTTTACCCTGGTTAGCTCTTTCAGACTTAGGTTTTGCCCTGATCATATCCAAGTTGGTTATTATGGTTTTGCCTTAATCAATCCTTTTTTACTTAGGTTTTTGCTTAGTTAACTCTTTTGACTTAGGTTCTACCTAGGTCACCCTGTTGACTAGTATGGTTTCATCCTAGTCAACCCTTTTCAACTTAGGTTTTTACTTGGTTAACTTTTTTAGACTCAAGTTTTGCCCTAGTCATCTTCATTGATAATTAAGGTTTCACTATCTCAATCCTTTTAGATTTAGGTTTCACTTAGTCATCTTCGTCTCTTTTGTTGACTGTCATGGTTTTGCCTTGGTCAACATTTTTTTTACTTAGGTTTGCCTTAGTCAACTCTTTTAGACTTAGGTTTCACACTGGTCACCTTCGTTGACAATTATGGTTTTACCTTGGTCAACCCCTTTCAATTTAGGTTTCATTTTAGTCCCTTTCATTGACTGTCACGATTTTGCCCCAGTTAACTTTTTAAACTTAAAATTCATCCTTATCACTATTGCAACCAGAGGTGGCAAAATGAACCTAACCCCTAAAATTTGTTCAAAAAAACCCAGTTAAACTTGAATTGAACCTGATTTGACCAAAAAATTAATGGCCTAAACCTGAGAAAATCGAACCCAAAATGGCCCAAATTAGAAATCACACAAACCCAAAAAACCTAAAAGAACTCAAACTCGAAAAGAACCAAACTCGAGCCTAACCTGAACTCAAACTTGAATTTAATACTAAAAATAAATATGATGAAATTATAATTAAATAATTTTTTATAAAGCAAAAATTGTAATTATCAATTTTATTTTAATAATTTAATTAAATATTAAAAACTTAATTTATATTTTATATATTATTAAACTTACTCATAGGTTGGTCGGGCTGTAGTGAATTTTTTTAAATCCTAAGTCCAAACCCTTATCTAACGTGCTTGGACCTACCTGTTTAAGCCAAAATTATTGTTCATCACATTAAAAAATTTTTATTAATATTTATATATTTCATAATTAAATTTAAATAAAATAATAAATATTTAATTTAAAATCACTATTTCAGTGGGTTGGGCTTGTCTAAAACAAAAATTTAGAACTCGAGCCTGAGCCTAATTGGATCAAGTAGGTAGCCTACCCTTGAGCAGGTCTATATCTTATCAAACAATGATTTATCAAAAAGTAAATCGTATTATGAACTTTGAAAATATTGTCAATAAAGTATATCATCCACTTATCACATTTTCCTTAATTTAATTAGTTAAACTCATTAAATATTGAGAGTTTATGTATGGTAGTAATAAAATTTTAAATATTTCTTTAAATATTATTATTATTATTATTTTAAGTAATGATAATTAAAGTTTGATAATAGTATAACAAAGTAATAAAGTAAATTAAAAAAATGGAACCCATAATAGATAATACCATATCAAAAAAAAAATTAGATGTTAGACTAGCAACTAGACCTGTCTACAGGCCGAACTGCTCATCCAACCTAATAGGCTTGGCATGATCAAGCTCGAGTCTTAGATTTTAGGTTTCAAGCAAGCTCGACCTAAAACAATATTTTTTAAATAAAACAGTATATTTTTATTTAAATTTAATTATCAAATATATAAATATTAATATAAAATTAACTTTTTAATATTATGAACAGTGATTTATGCTTAAATAGGTGAGCTAGGCCAAATTCAACCTTGAGCTTAGGGTTTAAAATTTTTTTCGAATTGTGATTGGACCCATGAACTAAACTAAGATTTTTTAAGTCGGACCAGGCCAAATTTAGGCCGAAGGTTAGAATCCAAAATTACAAAAAAATGATTACATCTAGCATAAAATAAAAATGATGCAAAACATACTCAAACCTGAACTAGACTTGAACCCAAACTCAAACTCGAAAAGGCCCAAACTGAATAAACCAAAACTCAAATTGGCTCAAACCTACGTAAGCCTTAAACTCAGACAAGTCGAACCTAAAAGAACTTGAACCTGAGTAGGCTCAAACCCAAATCAGCTTGAACTTAAAAAAACTTGAACCCAAAATAACCTGACCCAAACTCGCCCAATTGCCACCTCTAATTACAACCTAAGGTTTCACCCTTACAACCTAAGGTTTCATTTTTAGTTACCCTATTTTAAAGTACATTTTTAGTTTAGTTTGTTTTCCAAAGCTTAGTTGCTTGAAAAAATTATGTCAGTTGTGACATGCCCTTACTTGGCACAATGCCCGTTTAAATCGCTCGAAGAATTATGCACATGACTGAAAATGTGAACTGGCCTTTAGGTTATCCCTTGATCAGGATCTGGGTTAAGCGTGTTAAGATAAAACTAAAAAAGGAAGACCTTTGGATGAATCACTCATCCAATCAGTCCTAAAAGGTGGCAAAAGGTTTCGAGTCACCACCAATCATTTTGACCTAGGCATGATCAGATGCCTATTAAAAATAATATTCTGAGTTATGAAATTTGAAACATCAATTTTAAGGTGTATAAGGTTCAAAGATTTGTTAGTTGGGACCAACAGTTGGTTACACATAGGGAAGGATTGGCATCCTCACTGTGCCCAAAATTGGTACCATCTAGCTATGTCTTACTTGGTTTTGATTCTTTAGGTTTTAACTTATTATATTGATATAATCGCTTTATGATAAATGAACTTTGTATAAAACCATAAACTCAAGTTTAAAAGAAAGTTTAAATCTAATATGCACCCCATAGCGGTGGAAAACACTAAGATTTTGGATTAAAATGATATCTAAATTTAATCTAAAAAATTGAAATTTCATGTTAGGCATTAAAGATATACCGACATGGAATACCGTCTTGTAATTTTTTGAAAAATTTTGAAAAACATGAATGCAAAATGGACATCATAAAAGCAAATGCATTTGTAAGACAAAAAAAAAAAAGAAAATGATAAATATCGCATAAAAGTAAAGGCGTGAAGTACGAAAAAGAAAGAAGAAAAGGATGATTAAAGTATATCTCATAATTGTCTTCAATTATTAATAAATAGCTTAAGTGATAATCTTGAAATGTATTTTAACTCAATGGTTGCTTGAGGTATGAAAAAATGTTTGGACTAAAAAGTCTAGGGATGTTTGAGAAAGAGAAAATTTTAAATTTTGAACAAAGTTTGAAAGGTGAGATTATAGTATACCTTCATAAAATGGACATTAAAGTGGCCCCAAAGATAAAAATTTTAAAAATTAAGGGGTTATAATATCCTCTCAAAAAATGACAATTGAAATGCCCCTAAAGATAGGAATTTTAAAAAAAAATAGGGTTATAGTATCTTCTTGGAAAGTGGGGTTATAGTATCCCCTCTGAAGATAGGGTTGTAGTATCCTCGAAAGGGAAAACTTTTGTGAATTTTGGAAAATAAAGTGCTTTCGATTAAAATATTTTTTTAGGCCTTGATTTGATGTTAATAGGAGGTTAGCACATATCCCTAGACATCATGAGGTTGGTCGAACTCACTCAAAGGCATCCAAATGCCTTGAAAGTTGATTTCAAAAAAAATCATTGAACATTAGTGAATGTTTAAAGTAAGGATGGCATCCCGTTATTCCCTTTCTTGAATTTAGTTTGAGCTCATTCGAAGGTTTTCAGAGGTAAAAAAGGTACCCTTAGAAAGATGACTGAATTAGGGTTAATATAAAAATATTCCATAAATCCTTGATAATCACTTTCTAGTGGAATTTATTTTGACACTTGAAGTTGTTTTAGCATTGATAGCACATGTAGGGGGAATGATATGATAGACTTTGAAAAATCACTTTAGACTCATTCAAAATTATTAAATCATAGTTGATACCATTCCTAAAAGGGAATTTTATGTAGTTTTCAAGAAAAATATTTTAAAAATTTGGAAAAATCATCTAATGGGCCAAAATGACCAAACAAAATGCATATCCCTTTAAGGGGTTTTGATAGCATTAGTTCAAAAAATCATAACTTTTTCATCTAGAATGGTCTAAGTTTAAACGAGATACTGTTAAAAGGATAATTCAATGCCTTCTAAGGAAAAATTCAAAAAAAATCTATAAAAATCATTTATGGTTTGAAAATAAATTTTCAAGTCATAACTTGTTAACCTTGAATTTAGTTTTGATATAACAAACAAACTTAAGCTAAATTAATATATGGCCTTGCACTTCTGTTT
>JBBYHO010486764.1:0-24060 GCA_038382025.1 Adansonia gregorii
CTTTTCTTTCTACCAATTTGCTTAGAATCAAAGTTTATTTCTCAAATGAGACAAACATTGATTCTCGTAATAATCTCTAATTTTTTTGTAATTGGCCACAAAAAACTTGTTATCCTTATTGGGATCATGATATTCAAACTTTGCTTTCCCATGAAAAGCTTTTCTTTCCACCAATTTTCACAGAGTCAAAGTTCATTTGTTAAATAAGTCAAACATGGATACTTGTAATAATCTCCTTTTTTTATTTGATTAGGCACTATAAACACGTTCTCATTGGGGCACACGATATTGATGATTCAGTTTTGTAAGAAAAGTTTTTCTTTCCACCATCTTTCTTAGAATAAAAGTTCATCTATTAAATGAGACAAAAATGGACAATCATAGTAATTTTCATTTTTTTTGTGATTACCCACTATTAACACATTTGCCTTATTGCGATATAGGATATTGATGCTTTGGTTTCCCAAAAAGACCCTTTTTTTGCTTCGTTTTCCTTAGAATCAATGTTTATCCATAAAATGAGATAAACATGGATTCTTGTAATAATCTCTAATCGCTTTGTGATTAGCCACCGCAAAAAGGTTCTCCTAATTGGGATACAAAATATCGATGCCTTAGTTTTGCAAGAAAGGCTTTTCTTTCCACCATTTTCCTTAGAATCAAAGGTTTCATCGGTCAAATAACACAAACATGGATACTTATAATAATTTCCATTTTGCAAAGGGTTGGCCTTTATAAACATGTTGTCTTCATTTGGACACACGATATTGATGCTTTGGTTTCCCAAAAAAAACTTTTCTTTCCACCATTTTCCTTAGAATCAAAGTTCTTACATCAAATATGACAAACATAGATTCTTGTAGTAATCGCCATTCCTCTTGTGATTGGTCACCATGAAATGGTATTCTTTGTTAGGATACACGATATTGATGCTTTGGTTTCGCAATAAAAGCTTTTTTTCCACCATTTTCCATAGAATCAAAGTTCATCCATCAAATGACCCAAACATGGATACTCATAATAATTGCCATTCTTTTTGCAATTAGCTACCATAAGTACGTTCTCCTTATTAGGATAGATGATGCTGATGCTTTGATTTCATAAGAAAAGGCTTTTTTCCACCACTTTTCTTAAAATCCAAGTTCATCCATTAAAAGGGACAAACATGGAAACTTATTATAATTTACATTCTTTTCATGATTGGTTGCCATAAACACGTTTTTCTTGTTAGGATGCATGATATTGAAGCTTTGGTTTCCCAAAAGAAGCTTTTCTTTCACCATTTTCCTTAAAATCAATGTTTGTCTATCAAATCAGGTAAAAGACATTGATTCTCATAACAATCCCCAATTTTTTGTGATTGGCCATGATAAACATGTTCTTCTTATTGGGATACATAATATTGATACTTTGGTTTCCCACAAAAACCTTTTCTTTCTATCACTTTCCTTAAAATCAAAGTTTATCTCTCAAATCAGTCAAATATGGTTTTTTTTAATTAGGGGCCATGAAAATGTTCTCCTTATTAGGATATATGATACTAATGCTTTTACTTCACAAAAAAAGCTTTTCTTTCCACTAATTTCCTTAGAGTGAAAGTTAGTCCATCAAATGGGACTAACATGGAAACTTGCAATAATTTCCATTTATTTTGTGATTGGCCACCATAAACGCATTCTCCTCATTAGCATACACGATAGGAAAGCTTTGGTTTCCCAAGTAAACCTTTTCTTTGCACTATTTCCTTAGAATCGAAGTTCATCCACCAAATAAGACAAATATGGATCGCTATAAGAATTTTTATTCTTTTTGTGATTGGCCGCCATAAAAAGGTTCTCCTCATTGGGATACATGATATTGATGCTTTGGTTTTATAAGAAAAGCTTTTCATTCCTCCATTTTCTTTAGAATTAATGTTCATCCAATAAATAAAGCAATTATGGATAAACATGGATACTAGTAATAATTTTAATTCTTTTTGTGATTGGCCCTGATAAACATATTCTCTTATTAGAATACCTAGTATTGATGCCTTCTTTCCAAGAAAAGCTTTCTTTGCACATTTCCTTGGAATCAAAGTTCATAATCAAATGGGATAACAAGGATAATCATAATAATTTACATCTTTTTTGTGATTAGCCACCATAAACATGTTGTCACTATTGGGATAGACAATATTGATGCTTTAGGTTTTCTCAGAAAAGCTTTTCTTTTCACTATTTTCTTTGGAATCAAAGCCTATTTGTCAAATAAGAAAAACAATAATTCTCATAATAAGCTCTATTTTTTTTTTTTTTGTGATTAGCCACTATAAACAAGTTTTAGTTATTGGGATGCATGAAATTGAAGCTTTGATTTCCCAAGAAAAGCTTTTCTTTTCACCATTTTCTTTAGAATCAAAGTTTATTTGCCAAATGAGACAAACATTGATTATGATTATAATCTCCATTCTTTTTATGATTGGCCACCATGACCGTTCTCCTCTTTGAGATATATGATATTGATGCTTTGGCTTTCAATGAAAAGCTTTTCATTTTATCATTTTTGTTAGAATTAAAGTTTAGCTATCAAATAAAACGAACATGGATACTCATAGTAATCTCTATTTTTTTGTGAATGGCCACCATAAAAATGTTCTCTTTATTGGGTTACTAGATATTGTTGCTTTGGTTTTGCAAGAAAAACTTTTTTTTCTAACATTTTCCTTAGAATTAAAGTTTGTCCATTAAATGAGACAAGCATAGATACTTACAATAATTTCCATTTTTTAATGATTGGTCACCATGAACAAGTTCTCCTCATTAGGATACATAATATTGATGCTTTGGTTTCCCAAGAAAAGCTTTTTTTCCTACCATTTTCTAAATAATCAAAATTCATCCATTAAATGAAACAAACATAGATTCTCATAATGATCTCTATTCTTTTTGTGATTGATCATCGTAAGAAGGTTCTCCTCATTGGGATACATGATTTGATGCTTTAATTTTGCATGAAAGGCTTTTCTTTCCACCATTTTCCATAGAATCAAAGTTTTCATCCATCAAATGAGATAAACATAGATACTTATAATAATTTCCATTTTGCTTAGGGTTGGCCTTCATAAACACGTTTTCCTCATTTTGACACATAATATTGAAGTTTTGGTTTCCCAAAAAAAGCTTTTCTTCGTACCATTTTTCTTAAAATCAAAGTTCCTACATCAAATAAGACAAACATGGATTCTTGTAGTAATCACCATTCTTCTTATGATTGGTCACCATGGAATGGTTTCCTTTATTAGGATACACGATATTGATGCTTTAGTTTCGCAATAAAAACTTTTCTTTCACCATTTTTCATAGAATCAAAGTTCATCCATCAAATGACCCAAACATGGATACTTATAATAATTTCTGTTCTTTTTGTAATTGGCCACCATAAGTACGTTATCCTCATTAGGATAGATGAAGCTAAAGCTTTTATTTCACAAGAAAAGCTTTTTTTCCACCACTTTTCTTAGAATCCATGTTCATATATTAAATAGGACAAACATGGAAACTCATTATAATTTACATTCTTTTCGTGATTGGTTGCCATAAACAAGTTTTCCATGTTAGGATACATGATATTGAAGCTTTCGTTTTTGAAAAAAAGCTTTTCTTTACACCTCTTTTCTTAGAATCAATGTTTGTCTATCAAATAAGGCAAGAGACATTTATTGTCATAACAATCCCTATTTTTTTATAATTGTCCATGATAAACATGTTCTTTTTATTATGATACATAATATCGATGCTTTGGTTTCCCATGAAAAGCTTTTCTTTCTATCATTTTCCTCAAAATCAAAGTTCGTCTGTTAAATGAGTCAAATATGTTTTTTTTTGTGAATAGGGGGCATAAAAATGTTCTCTTCATTCGGATACACGACAATAATGCTTTTGTTTCACAAAAAAAGCTTTTCTTTCCACCATTTTTCTTAGAATGGAAGTTGGTCCATCAAATGAGACAAACATGGATACTTGTAATAATTTCCATTTATTTTGTGATTGGCCACCATAAACACATTCTCCTTATTAGCATACATGATAGTAAAGTTTTGGTTTCCCAAGAAAAACCTTTTCTTTGCACTATTTTCTTTAGAATCAAAGTTCGTTCACCAAATAAGATAAACATGAATCCCATAAGAATCTTTATTCTTTTTGTGATTGGCCACCATAAAAAGCTTCTCCTCATTGGGATATATGATATTGATGCTTTGGTTTTGCAAGAAAAGCTTTTCATTCCTTCATTTTCCTTAGAATCAAAGTTCATCCAATAAATAAGCAATTATGGATAAACATAGATACTCATAATAATTTTCATTCTTTTTATGATTGGCCCTAATAAACACATTCTCTTCATTAGGATACTTGATATTGATGCCTTGGTTTCCAAGAAAAGCTATTTTTGCACCATTTCCTTAGAATAAAATTTCATATTCTAATGGGATAAATAAGGATACTCATAATAATTTACATCTTTTTTGTGATTAGCCACCATAAACATGTTCTCTTAGGATACACAATATTGATGCTTTAGGTTTCCCAAGAAAAGCTTTTTTTTACCATTTTCTTTAGAATCAAGGCCTATATATCGAATGAGACAAACAATGATTCTTGTAACAAGCTTTATTCTTTTTGTGATTGGCCATGATAATAAGTTTTACTCATTAGGATACATGAAATTAAAGCTTTGATTTCTCAAGAAAAGCTCTTTTTTTCGCTACTTTCTTTTGAATCAAAGTTCATTTACGAAATGAGAGAAACATTGATTCTCATTAGAATCTCCATTCTTTTTGTGATTAGCCACCATGATCATGTTCTCCTCTTTGAGATACATGATATTGGTGCTTTGGATTTTGATGAAAAGCTTTTCTTTCTACTATTTTTGTTAAAATCAAAGTTCAGCTATCAAATAAAACAAACATGGATTAGGATACATGATATTGATGCTTTGGTTTTGTAATAAAAGCTTTTCTTTCCACCATTTTCGTTAGAATAAAAGTTCATCTGTCAAATGAGATAAATATGGATACTTGTATTAATTTCCATTCTTTTTTGTTGTTGGCCACCATAAACTATTGTCCACCATAAACAAGTTCTTCTCATTATGATACATAATATTAATGCTTTGGTTTCTGAAGAAAAATTTTTCTTTACATTTCCCTTAGAATCAAAGTTCATCCAACAAATGAGACAAATATGGATTCTCATAATAATCTCCGTTGTTTTTATGATTGACCACCATAAAATGGTTTTTCTTAATGGGTGCATGAATTGATGCTTTGATTTCACAATGTCGCAACGTACCCCAGAGTGGATCCTCGCGGATCTATGAGTGTGTAAGACTTAAAATATTTTCTTGACTTGGAAATGTCTTCATGATCGAGACTTTTCTTTCACGATGTGATGAGAGTAAGAATATATAGATTCTCGACTTGTGATACAGTGAAGGGGACCATAAGATGAATTGGTCATCTTACTTGTCTTAGATGACCATCATGAAATGGCCAATAGTTAGAGTCACTACCGATCATTTTGGGCTAGGCATGATCGGATGCCTATTGAAACCTATGTTTTGAGTAACGAAACTCAAAACATCGATCCCATGGTCTACGTAATACAAATATTTATCGTTTGGGTTTAGGAGTTGCTTACACATGAAGAGGTATGAACCTCTATGTGATGCCCAAAATCAGTACCTTACTAGCTGTCTTATCCTGATTTCGATTCTTGTGATTTTAACTTGCCATTATTTTGGTATAACCCTCTTTTGAGGCATGAATCTTGTAGAAATCATCCAGGTTTTGATGAAAAAGATTTAATCTCATATACGCCCTTGAGAAATGGGTAATATAGAGATTCCGATAAAAATGACCTTTGGATTTTACTTTAAAAATGGAATGTTCCACTTTGGGCACTAGAGAGATACCCATACAGAACATTACCTTTAATTTTATTTGAAATGCTTTGAAAGCATGAATGAAAATAATCATCACAAAGAAATCATGTTAGTAAGGCTATAATTGAAGTAATATAACATGGATCATTCAATGCAATGATAAAGAAAATGGGTGGATTATTGAAATTTTGCTCGCTATTGGCATCGACTATCTGGGAATAACCAAATCAACATTTTTTACATGCATCTGCGTTTCTTGATTAATCAAGATTTGTTTGACATATTCATGGAAGTCCAAGAATGAGAAAAAAAATTAATTGTAGTTAAAAATAGGGTTAGAATATCCCTTCGAAAAGGTAAGATTGGAGTATCCCCATGGAAAACAAATAATTTTGACAAAGGAGGTTCCTTTTAATCTTGACAATTTTGAAAAGTGGGGTTGGAGTATCCCCGTGGATGATAAATCATTTTGACAAAAAAAATTTTTTAATCTCAACAATTTTGAAAAATGAGGCTGGAGTATCCCCTCGAAAAGGTGGGTTAGAGTATCCTAAAAAGCGATACGTTTGACACTTCTTAGAGAAGTCGAGTTGGAAAACATAAGTTATCAAAACCTTATGATTTAGGGAATGTATGAGCCTTTCAACAACTTTTGGCAAAAAAAATTATTTTGAATAAGGATGATAAAGATGTAAAATGTGTTTATAATTTAATAAGAGCCTACTAGAGGTTAAAGCATATTCTCGAGTCTAATTAGGTTGACATGGAGACATTCAAATGTCTCGAGATGAAATTCGAGAAAACAACTCAATTTTGACAAGAACCAAAAATAGGGGATAGCATTGCACTATCTTGCTTCCCGAATTTATTTTAAATTTGTTCGAAAGATTTAGAGGATGGACAAGATACTATTATAAAGGTAACTCAGTAAGGGTCATCTAAAAATATTCCCACTACCCTAAAAGGTCACTTTCTAGGGGAATAAATTTTCAAGTTTGGATTAATAATACTGCTAGCAGAGCATATAAGGAACAAGGTGTGTCAAAATTTGAAAAATCACTTTGGACTTATTTGGTATCAAAAAATTGCAAACAATACCTTTCTAAAAAGGGAATTTCATGAACCTTTTAGAAAAGATGTTTGAAAAATTGGGAAATATCATTTAGTGGTCTTGAATGGCGCAACCAAATTACATGTTTGGATTCTAGAGGTTGCAGATAGTTTAGACTTGAAAATCATAACTCTCTCATTCGGAATGATCCAAGGTGAGTAAGACATCATTTTAAAGATAATTCAACATGCTTTGATAGAAAAATATCAAAAAATTCATAAAAAAATCCATTAGGGTTTTAAAGTGATTTTTCAATTTGCACTAGTTTCGCTACCAGTAGGGGATAAAGCAAAGCAGGGGATATCTCTTTTTTTTTATGTCTATGGGTCCAAACTCGAGTCATTGACATTCAAATGTCTATGATTGAAGGGAAGGAGTGGCATGAGCATCACAAGCTTATTTGCACAGCCCCGGAGTAGTTTGGAATGATGAAAAAGCTTGTTGATCATACCATTCAAGGTTTTGACTCAAGAAAAAGGCATGAACATTTAAAGAATAATTGTAAGAGCATTTTTATTTTAAAATCAAAACATTTAAGCCTGTTTAACAAAGATTCCAGATCTAGAAAATTAATTTTCCTTGAGATATTTTGCTAACTTTAAGGAAAATGCTAAGTCCATACTAATCCTCATTGGTTGAGGTTGACATGCTCGGCTTAGGGGGTTTTAAAAATCAGTTTTTGTCAGCCATCAAACATGCATTTTAACAACAAACATATAAGGGGATGGCACATAACATGAATAGGGATGCTAATTTTACTAATGGCCTAGACAAAGAAGTGTTATGCACTATGACAAGAAAATGTTATGGAAGCTTAAAATGACAATCATTCATGCCAGCTAATATGTAAATGTGCTTGAAATTTGTTAGGCGAATGATTCATAAATGGATTAAGGATAACAACATGCATGGACATGGCATAAAATGCATGACCAAGAGATATCAAACTAATGAGGATGAAATGAGGTATTTTGCACATTAAAGGGGCATTAAGCATCTAAATCCTAAACTACCATAACCAAAAGCCACAAAAATGCATGATAATCCTAAGAGGGTGATGGAACCATAGAGAGCTCACTAAAATGATGAAGATGCTGAAATATAAAAATAAAAGTGATAAAGTGATAAGTTATACCAACAAAACTTTACTTTTGGCCAACCAATTGGAGCAGTAGAGAAGGCTTGAATTTCCCTCCTTTCCTTATTGTTAACAAGTAAAAAAAAGAGAAAAATAATGAGGTTTTGGTTCTGGTACGGATGAGGGAGATTTTCAAAATGTGTAGTGATTGAAAGTGAATGTTTTAAGGTTGTTTTTGGGTGATGGGTGAAGAGCTACGGGATTCTGGTTTTCTTGGTGTGGGAATGTGTTTTTGGAAGTGTAAATGAGCTAAAATCTAACCTTTTTTAATTGAGATAGAAGTTGTCCATTTATACCAACATTTTAGAGCCAATTTAGAGTGTTTTTTGGTCATTTCTCAAGCAGGACAGTGATGTCAGCATGGTGGCTATATGATGGCTGTATGGAGCAACTTGCTACCAATGTAATGTGCATAAGGTGGCTGGCTTAAATGCTAAAATGATTTTCCAGCAAGTAGGGTGGCTGATGGTGACATTGGCCAACAACTAGGGAATGGTAGGGTGATCAAATGACATTGACTATTTTGATCTAATTTTAGACTTAAAAAATGTTTTGATTAATTTAAAAGTCTAAATTTGTAATTTCATATGTGTTTTAATCTTTCTTAATGCAAAAAAATAGTTAAAATTGAGTTTTGGATCAATGGTGGACGAGTTAAAAATGTTTGAACCATAAAAATGGCCTGCATGTATTGATACATTGCATAATGTATTGATACATTTAGTCTAAAAAACTTGATGGTATCGATACAATGAACATTGTATCAATACCATGAACCATTGTATCGATACTATGAACCATTGTATCGATACATGTTGACATGTATCAATACATTTCTTTACAAAATGCATGTTTTGGTCTTGGCATGGCCTAGTATCGACACATTAGGTCCTGTATCGATACAGAGGCTCATGTATCGATACATCTACATGTTATATCAATATAAATAGGGACATTTCAAATTTTTGGCATTTTGGAGCATTGTATCGATACATGAGAACCATGTATCGATACAGCAAGTAAAATTATGAATTTTCTCATATCTTTTGTCATCGGATACCTTGAACTACATCATTTGATACCACATCTTTGCTTTTTCCTTTGATACGATCATTGCCCCTTCTCACATCCATGCTTCAGATTGCTATAAATTAGCCTAGACAAAATAAAGTGACTACAGCTGCCCCTCTTTGACCCTTATTGAAAATCAGGAATAGCGTAAAGACAAATAAACACTACTTTGTCTAGGGTGGACTAACACTTCTAAAACACTCAGCTATTAGGTCTTTTAAGTTTGACCCTCTTAGGTAGGTACAGAGTAAAGTGGATTTTTTATGTGGATGCCGCTAACTTATGCAAACTTTGGCTTAAACTTGGCTGCCACCATTTTATGCGGGCTTTGATTTGAGTGCCACTAGCTGGTTCGAGCTTTGGCTTAGACTTGGGTGCCACTAGCTCGTGTAGGCTTTGACTCGGGTGCCGCCAACTTATGCTGGCTTTGACTTAGACTTGGGTGCCACTAACTCATATGGGCTTTGACTTGGGTGCCGCCAACTTATGCTGGCTTTGACTTAGACTGGGGTGCCACTAACTCATGTGGGCTTTGACTCGGGTGCCGCTAGCTCGTACAAGCTTTGACTTAGACTTAGCATCACCAGCTCATGTGGGCTTTGACTCGGGTGCCGCCAACTCGTGTGGGCTTTAAAAGGGTGCCACTAACTTATGGGTTTTAAAAAGGTTGCCATTGACTTGTGGGCTTTGAAGAGGGTGCCACAGCCTTGTGGGCTTTAAAATGGGTGACACTAACTTGTGGGCTTCGACTTGGGCCCCACTGACTTGTAGGCTTTGAAGAGAGTGCCACTGACTTATGGGCTTTAAAAAAGGTACCACTGACTTGTGACTTTGAAAATAGTGCCACGACTTATAGGCTTTTAGAAAGGTGCCATTGACTTGTGGGCTTTGAAAAGGGCCATGACTTGTGGGCTTTTAGGAAGGTGCCACTAACTTATGGGCTTTGAAGAAGGTGCCACTGACTTATGGGCTTTGTAAAGGGTGCCATGACTTGTGGACTTTGAAATGGGCACCATGACTTGTGGGCTTTTGGGAAGGTGGGAACAAAGTTTTTGATAAAACTTCTAATACAAGCTTTTCTTAACAGAAGTTCATGATAATATTTCTTATTGAAAAGGGTTTTGACACTAGTTCTTAATAAAATTCTGGATAAAGCTTTTGACGAATGTTCTTGACAAAAGTTTTGGACGATAGTTTCTAAACAACAATTTCTTGACACTGGCCCTTCGATAGTAGTTTCATGATAGAAAGGGTTATGACATGAAAAGAACCTTTCTTGAATGATACTTGGTTTACAAAGCTTAGAGTTCTTACTAGGAATTCCTTAGAGGTTCAGCAAACCTAGCTTGAAGTGATATTGTAAAAATGATGTATGATGGTAATACGAGCACATGATATAAAATGCTATCATGATTGCATGATGTGAAGTCTAATATGGGAGATAGCCGTAGTTTTTCTTGTAGGTCATTTAAACTCTCATAGGGATGGCAATTCGTCTTTGTTACCACTATGGCCTGGAATTTTCCTTATCTTGCTAGGGATTATAAGTTATCCCAACTCCACTAGGGATATGACCAAAAATCTATTCCTAAGAATTTAGACTGTTGCATTTCCTGATTCGGGAGGCTCAATCATTTTCCTGATAATTAGAAGGCATTGTCAATAATTTAGAGACTGTTTACCTAATTAGATTGATGTTTCTAGTTTCGATAGGATTCTAATAGAATGCATGGGTTGAGTTTTGGTTAGCCTAAAATGGTTTTTCTTGAGATATGGCTTGTGAAAGCAAGAAATGGCCTGGTGTATGGTCATGTCGAGCGGGTTTTTGGATGCGAAAAGTGCATAATCTTAATGATCAGGGCATAAGCAGAATTGCTTATACTTTTCTTTTCATTTCAATGTAATATCAAGATGCCCTGATGCATATTTTAGTTGATTATCAAACATTATCAAATAAATGACAAATGTAATGTGAATTGTATAGGGGTTAAAAGAAATAAGGCAATATTCATTCATGACAACAAAGAGACATAACTTAATGCACTATTTAACAAGTAATTGATAAGGTAACGAGAAAGATGATCATTTGGATGAAAGATGCCTCTGACAATCATGACATGGATGTTCTTTAGGTGCTTTTTAGAACCTTTCTTGAACAATGAATGTGCCTAGCATGAGCTAATCTTTTAAAGATCTTTAGGATTGCTTTGCATTGTCCTATAGGTACTCTCAGTTCATGCCCCATCAAAATTGATCTTCTCAAGTCACCTTTGAGGGTTTTGAACTGTAGTTAGGTTAGTTGCCCAGATAACCTTTTTGGATTTTCATCTAGACCTCTTTTTGTTTTTTTTGTTTTGGTTTTTTTTAAAGATGCCTTTTTAGGTTTTTGCCTTTTATGTATAATATTTCTTGACAAAATCTGAGTTGACGGGGTTGGGTAAGACATTGTCATTTATTTCTAACAAGATTAGGGGCCTTCTAGAGAAGGCTTGCTTTACAACATATGGTCTTTCCCAATTAAGGGTAAACTTGGCCCGTGCATCTTTATGAATTAGGAGGATCTTCTTCAATACCAATTTGCCTGGGTAAAATTATTATGGGTGCATCTTTTTGTCGTGGCCTCTGATTATATATCTTTAATACATTTGACCATAGCAGATGGCCTTCATGCATTTTTCCTCGATGAGGTTAAGCTAGTCATATCTATTCTTGACCCATTCAGTTTCTTTAAGTTTAGTTTCCATCAAAACTCTGAAAGAAGGGATCTTGACTTCAATAGGCAATACAATTTCTATCCCATAGACAAGAGAAAACGGGGTAGCACCCATGCAAGTGCGAATTGAGGTTCGATAGGCATGAATTGCAAAGAATAGCTTCTCATGCTAGTCTTTGTAAGTCTCAGCCATTTTTTAAACTATTCTTTTAATATTTTTGTTGGCTGACTTGACTGCCCTATTCATCTTTGAGCGCTAAAGGATAAAATTATAATGTTGGATCTTAAACTGTGAGTAGACTGCTTTCATCATTTTATTGTTTAAGTTGCTTGCATTGTTTATGATGTTTTGGTTATGAGGCTATATCTGCAGATGATGTCTCACTTGACAAACTTATAGACAGTTAATCTAGTGACATTAGCATACGAGGTAGCCTTCACTTATTTGGTGAAATAGTCGATTACTACCAAGATAAAACGATGCCCATTAGAAGATTTAGAGGTGATTGGCTCGATCATGTTTATGCCCTATATAGAGAAAAGCCATGGGGCCATCATAGCATGAAGTGGCACCGGAGGGACATGGATCTTGTCAGCATAGATTTGACACTTATGGCATTTTCAGGCATAATTGATGCAGTCTCTCTTGAGGTTTACCAATAATAACCTACTTTCATGATTTGCTTGGCCATTCGATGTTCATTAGCATGTACGCCACAAATCCCTTCATACACTTCTTCTAGGATCCTTTTGGCTTCAAGAAGGTTAATGCATCTGAACAATACTTGATCGTGACTCCCTTTGTATAAGATTTTTCCATTGAGAATAAATCCCATAGCTAGCCTTCTAATAGTGGTTTTATCAGTCTCAGTTGCATGTTTGGGATATTGTTAATCCTTGACGTAATGAAGGACGTCATAGTACGATGGTAGGCCATGCTTCTCTTTTTCAACACTCTAACAATGAACCAGAGTTGTGTAGATGCTTATCTAGATGGGAGCAACATTTGACTTTTGGTTGACTTTAAACATGGATGCTAAGGTTGCCAAAGCATTAGCTATTTGGTTCTCTTCTCGAGGTAAGTGTCAAAAACTAATATCATCAAATTCTTTCTTGAGCTCTACTATCAGCTTCCCATACTGCATCAGCTTAGCATCACTAGTTTGCCATTCTCCTTTCGATTAGTAGATGACAAGGGCTGAATCACTAAACACATGTAATATCTTGACATTTCTCTCAATGGCTACTTAAAGCCCCATGACACAAGCTTCATATTCCTGCTTTCTTGAGTGCGCATTGGCTTTAAATCCTAAGCCTCTTTTGTTGGCTTAAATGGTGACCTGTAAGGCTCAGACTATCCTTTGCAAATTCTTGCCAAGCCCTTTTACAGCATGAGAACCTTTACCAATAGTCATTTTTAAACCCGAGTGGGTACTTTTTGATAGATGAGGTTTGACTATTAGTAATCATTCTCCTATAAGTATTATACTGACAAACTTAAAGGATTGGAATGATGAATCTGGTGCATCTTTATTAGGCTCTATGTAGATATCCTCGGTGAAAGCAATGGTGATCATTTCTTATTTAGCTCTAATGGTGACTACTTTTTCATCTACCATAAATTTGAGCTTTGATAAAGAGAGAATGGGATGGCTCCGATAGAGTGTATCCATGGCCTTCCTAATAGGCAGTTGTAAGAAGGATTAATATCTATAACTTAGAAGTCAACTTCATATATACATGGGCCTTTCCAAAGCTGGATTGTGATATTTTCAATTACTTCACAACATGTTCCATCAAAAGCTTTGACTATGATATGGCTACTCTTGATGTTGGACTGACTGACAAGGAGTTTGCTTAATGTAGTCAAAGGCATAACATTAAGGGCTGACCTATTGTCTATGAGTACTTTAGGCAAAATACGTCCCTTGCAATAGTTAGTGATATATAGAGCTTTATAACTACCCTTACCTCCGAGTGAGATCTTATCATCAGTGAAGGAGATATAATTCTCCGCCATGATATTGTTCACTAGCCGATCCAAATTATCTATAGTGACATCCAAGGGCATATATGCTTCATTTAGCACCTTTAGTACTGCATTTTGATAAAACTTTGAATTAAGAAGCAAAGATAGCACAAAACTTTTTGGTGGGTTGTTTGCTAATTGTTCCATAATCCAGTATTCACTGTGTTTGATGAACTTGAGAAACTCATGGCTTCTCTTTCACTCACTACTTCCTTGACTTTTTTAGGCTCAAAATTCTTTGCTTGGGTCTGAGTGGTACTGGTGCTTAGAGATGCATCAACGTTCTATTTTTCTTAAGCTAGGGAAATATAATACCTACCGCTACGGGTTAGGTGACTAACTCTTGATAGTTCCATTGCAACAATTGAGGGAGTTAGTTCTTCGATCATCGGGTTAGGTGACTAACTCTTGATAGTTCCATTGCAACAATTAAGGAAGTTAGTTCTTCGATCATCACTACCTAATTCTCGTATTTTTATGGGACAGCTTTGTTGCTCTTACATGAGAATGGTTTAGGTACTTTTAACATTAACTTTGGTGTAGGTGTCAGAGAACTAACCTCAGAACTTGGCTTCCTATAAAGAATGAAGGGTCGATTTCTCCTATAAGGTGGCTTCATGGTTTCATCTCCTATCATGTTGATAGACTCAGCAGCAGGTGTGATCTTATGATAAAATTCTATCTGGCCTTCATTCATCATTCTTCGAACCATGGACCTAAACCTTTTACATGTTTATAGGGTTTGACCTATAACTATGTAGAAATCATAGAAGTTGTCAGGATTATCTTCTAATTTTTCTGTTGCATTGAGCAACCTGACCTGAATCAATGCTTGCTAGACCAAGAACATTAGCATCCTTACATCCTCTATGCTTGCCCTTACTTCATGTTTGTTCTCAATGCCGATCATGTTTATAGCTGGCTTAGTATGGTTTACTAAAGGATTAGCGATAACGTTTGGTGCCTAGTTTATCCTGAATTGCAAGACTTTTGAGTTAATTAGATTTTATATGTTTTGTTGGAAAAATATGCAGTTTTCAATGTCATGCCCTGCTGCCCCAGCATGGTATTCACAGTGGGCATTAGGGTTGTACCATGGTGGGTATGGCAGCTTCTTTTCTGGGACATAGATCAGAGTCGCTAAGTGATTTTAGAGCAAGGTTTAGTAAAGTTCCTTATAAGTCATAGGGATGGGATCAAAATGTTATCTTGGTTAATTTGCACCTCGATTGTCAAGTGCATTATTGGTTGTTCGATTGGTATTTTGGTGGACTTATGAAGGGTAGCTTATGTTGGGTTTGATGGGATTGCGAAGGATGGGTTATAGGTTATGGCATTAATTGGTGAAGGGGGTATGGTGAGAGGGCGAGAATACAGCGTGCTTAGGCAGTGAGGGTCGGGTATTTGATGCCATTTTAGCTAGCATAACTTATGGCATTGACCTTTTCTACCTTTTTTAACTGGCAATAGGCTTCTTGCTTCATCTAGACATTTCCCTAGTTAACATTCTAGCACTTTTAGTGGCTACATCAATCATTTCTCTAGAGAGGACTAGGTCAACAAATTTCTTGGTGGCATTTTCTACAAGCTTCTTATAATAAGGAATGCATAAATTATAGATGAAAATGACTGTTATCTCTTTTTTTGTAAGGGCAGGCTGGACTAGGGTTGCTTTCTTTTTCCATCTTTAAGCATATTGCCTGAAGCTTTCAGTGGGTTTCTTCTCAAAATTCATCAAGAAAAGTCGATCCGATGCCCAATCCAACATGTACTAGTATTGATTCAGAAAGGTCTTAGCCAAGTCAGCCCATGATTGGATTTTCACGTTGTCTAGCTTGATATACCATCGAGCTGCTGCCTTAATGAGGCTAGATTGAAAGTAATGGATAAGGAGCTTTTCATCTTTCTCATACTTGGCCATCTTTCATAGGTACACTCAAACATGGACAGAGGGGTTGGTGGTTCCATTGAACTTCTCAAACTCTGAGACTTTGGACTTTGGGGGAATGACAAGGTTGGACACCAAATACAGTGATTGTGCATCAAGAGCTCCGAACTTGTCACTTCCCTCGATAGCATAGAGGCATTTTTCTAGTAGCTAGAATTTGTTCATTTTTGCCACAGTCATGGTGGACTTTTAACCTTCTATTTTCTTTGATTCTTCATGGTCAAGGGTTGTCAGATCTACTAATGAGACTCTTGCATTCACTCCTTAAGTACTGAGAATAAATTGACCTATCGCAACAGGATTAAGGTAGATGACTGGCAGAGCTTGAGCTACAAGTGTAGGAGCAGGCCATTGTTCTTGTCTAGTTTCCCTTGGGCAGGTTTTGGATTATTGGCAGAGGGACTTTCAATGTTGGAAGGATCATTCCTTGTTTCAGTAGTGCTCGCTTGCCTTTTTTCTTTAATAAAGGCAGTCATTAGTTCCATAAGTTTTGTGATTCGATTTTGCATTTTGTATTGCTGACAAAGCATCTAGTCCTGTGATTCCTTGACCATTAGCTCAAGTCGTTCAATACAAGCTTCACGATCACTCTCTATGATTTGCTTATAGCATCGTGTGTTATAGCAATGCGTTATATAAGGTTCCATGTTCCTAATTAATATCAAAATCCCTTGCACTTTTATGGCCTAATTCCTATATTAGACTATTTAAAAATGTATTTATTGATGAGCATTTATGATATAATGATGAGTTAAGATAATGAATCTTAGATGCTAGTGCAATGAAAAATGGTGAAATTAAATATGCATATGAATTGGAGACAATTTATTCTTGGAATAGCTTTGTCAATAACATCATTCATAGAGTCACAAAAGGGTTTTTTCTTTTATGAAATGATTACATCTAAAAGTATCTAACATGATTACATTATGCAATCACACAATCAAGAAAACCTAAAAGTCATTGCTCATGCTCTCCAATAGGGGCAATTTCTCGCCTTATGGACTGAGCTACTTCAATCATGTCATCTATCTCTCATTGAGCCATCTGAACTTGTTAAGTGAGGTACTGATGCTGTTCTTGGTAGTTCAGACATGCAGGCTCGATTGTCGCTTGCTAATCTAGTTCGCATTGTTCAAAAGCCATTGTTAGTTCATTGATATGACCTTGATGATCCTGAAGAGACTATTCAAACTCCTGGACTCTGTGAATGAGGGCTTCATTTTCAACCCTAGTGGCTCTCGTATCTTGCATTTGGGCCTCGAGTCTTTGATTCCTTCATTGGTAGATGGAAGCAAGAGCACATGCATTTATGAACTTTTCTTTGTTGGTTCTGACTTCCTGTTTTTACTGATTTAGCTCACGATTGAGAGTGGTGACTTCTGCTTCCTATTCGACTGATGTTTAGCCAATACATCAAGACTAGTTAGCTTTTCTAAGTGTCACATAATCCTTGGTTAAGCTCTCGAGGTCATCTTTGAAGCGATCCCTTTCTTTAATAACTCGATCTATTTCACCACTCCTAAGATAGATATCCGTCTCTAGCTAGCCCTTTTCCTCCTTAAGTCGAGAGATTGCTATAGCAAAAGATGCCTTTTCTCGCTCGAACTCCTTACTAAATAGCTCGATCTCATAAGGCAATTCCTCTACTGGGATTTGCAGTATCCCGGAGTTGGGTGGTGGCAATGGATCATTGATATGGCGAAGTCTCCATTCTTTGTATCCAAGCGTGGTGGGGCTTCCTCTCCAATATCTTTCCATATAATGAACCTTCTTCTAGGCTTGGCAAGCTGACTGGACTTTTACTTTATAATTAGGCTCTTCGTATTCGAAATCCTAATATCCCAACTCTTCAAAGAACGGGATGAATTACTGGTATTGGAACTGATGCAATACCAATAAAAGAGCATAACTCATATTTCCTTATAATCCCAGGAGTGGCACACAAGTGTAGTCTCCATATCTACACACAATTGACTAAAGGAACACCGATGGGGCTCTGCACATGATTTTTTGTTCCTTGACATTTCGTAATTCCTCGACCCAATGCTTTTTTTGTCTTATCTTGATGATATTCTTCTTCTAATTCCACAGAAAGATAACTGATTTTGAAAAAAAATTTTGCCTGCCTATCCCTTTCCTAACACAAAGATGACTTAGAAGCCATATCTGAAGTAATGGGGTGTACCTGATAAATCTTCCTAGTCTCATTCTTTTATAGAAGTTGAGGGCACAGTGGTTTCGGCGATGATGGTGGAAATAGGGTTGATGCTGCAACATAGGCGAGAAAAGAAATTTATGACTACCACCTCTACATAACCTAAAGTCTTTAGGAATATAACTAGCCCGTGGATTGCCATAGCATAAACATCTTGAGCTTTCTTTTAATTAGAAAGATTGGCCATCGATTCTTTGAAGTTGGCCTAAGAGATGCATTCACTACTTCCTTTTACTTTGACGTGATTGTCAACCCATGCTTCTATGACTCTAAGAATTTGCCTTAATTTTTTCTTGAACGGAGGTGGAATTAGTGCCTTACAGTAAATTCGGTCTGATTTGGCCTTTTCTATATTAAGCAGAGCTATGTACTCATCAATGGTAGGGACTAAATCTTGTTGGTTGAAAGTGAAACGTTGGTAGGTTGGATTCCAGAATTGTGCGGCTGCTCGCAACAAGCCATTTTCCAACTAAACTTGAATTAAGAGAGCTATATCCTCGTACTTTTTAATGAAGGCTTTTTTCGTGTTGTTATCCCAATTTTCCCAAATATGCTTCATTCTCGATAATAATTCCAACGAAAATTGATCTTGACCTCTTCATGCATTTTTGAGATGTAGTTAGGCTTTAGAATGTCCTTGTCTTGATGTTGGCAACCTTCTGACCATGTTTTGACATTTTCAAAGGATAAGCTTTTGCTCCATAAAGGATGCCCCTTGCTGAACATCGAACCAGAACAATTGTCCCAAAATAATGATAGTCATGATGGTTATGATGAAATGATACATGCACCAAAACACAAACAAAGGGAAAATAAGTTAGTGAAACATATAGGAGACAAATGTAAGGAAATAAGGAATTTAAGAATGTTAGAACAAAAAATTCATAACCTGTCTCAACCAAAGTGGTGAGACAAGAAATAGGTAGTATCTCCATATACCAAGATAAAATCTGCCCTTCATGAGGTGATGCAATATCTTATTTTGATGGAAAAAAATGACCAGCAGTAATATTCGTTTATCACTAATAGTGCGGATGCACGTTAAGCCATAACTTGGAAGCATAATGGCTTACAATATAAGACATTATGAATGATGGGTTTTTCTTTGCACCGTCACTTATTTATACAAAGGTTAGTCATCGTTCGGGTAGCACGATAGCATGTCTCGATAAATGATAAAAATGCAGATAGGGGTGACAATTGTATACTCATTGTCACCTACATAATTATGGTAATTAAAAGTAAAGATTAGGAATGTTTCCTCGAGTAACCCTATTCTTCGAGTATAGTAGCAACATTCTGATATGGTTTGACATGGTTTAGCTGGTAGGGCTCACTATATGAGGTTTAAGTTGATGCCTAAATAGGTATCTAAATTGCTCCTCCATCTAGTAAGGACAGTCGAGGGACCTTGATCCTAGACCCATTGCGAGTTTGGTAGAATGGTTTTGATCCGTTGGATGTATTTCCCTATGCAAATACGAAGGGTTACTCACAAAAGACATAGGTAATTTACATCTGAGAAATTATTGCCATACCTATGCAAAGGGTTACTCACGAAGGTAGATAGCTCACTTCCTCCTAATGATTGGGTTGTAACCAAATCATGGAGTTTGGCAGGACACTAATGCACATGCAACTGCATGGTGTATGGCGGGGAAACGAGCAAACCTTTTTGTTTACTTTCATATTACCATTTTTATTAAACTAATGGATTTTCAAAAATAAGACAGTCCTGACAATGATGTCAAATAAAAGATTAGTTGACAAAACAAAAAAAGGGTTATGGTTAAATAATGATCGAAGATCGAAAGAACTAGGAACCTAGCAAGACATGGCTAGTTATTGGCCTAACTCTCTATACTATCCCCAGTGGGGTTGCTAAGCTGTTGCAACATCCCCGGGATGGATCTTCATGAATATATGAGTGCATATGACTTAAAATATTTTCCTAACTTGGAAATGTTTTCATGACCGAGACTTTGCTTTTGCCATCTGATGAGAATGAGAACGTACGGATTCTCGACTTATGGTATAGTGAAGAGACCATAAGACGAATCGCTCATCTTATTAGTCTTAGATGACCACCATGAAATGGCCAACGCTTGGAGTCGCCACCGATCATTTCAGGCTAGGCATGATTGAATGCCTATTGAAACCTATGTTTTGAGTAACAAAACTCAAAACATCAATCCCATACTACGTAATACAAAGATCCGTCGTTTGGGCTCGAGAGTTGGTTACATAGGATGAGGTACAAAACTCTTTGCGATGCCCTAAATCGGTACCTTACTAGCTATGTCTTATCTCGGTTTTGATTCTTTCAATCTTAACTTGTCATTATTTTTATATAACCCTCTTTCAATGCATCAATCTTGTAGAAATAATCTAGGCTTTGATGAAAAAGATTTAATCTTATATACGGCCTGACAAAATGGGTAATATAGAGATTTTCTATAACGAAGACCTCTTAATTTTACTTTGAAAATGGAATGTTCCACTTTGGGCACTGGAGAGACACCCATGCAGAACATTACCTTTAATTTTATTTGAAACGTTTTGAAAACATGAATGCAAAAAATCATCACAAAGACATCATGTTAGTAAGGCAACAAATGAAGTAACATAACATGGATCATTCAATGCAATGATAAAGAAAATAGGTGGACTATTGGAATTTATCTTGCTATTAGCATTGATTATCCAGGAATAACCAAATCAACAATTTTTGAGATGCATCTAGGTTTCTTGATTAATCAAGATTTGTTTGATATATTTATAGAAGTCTGAGAATAAGAAAAAAAATTAATTGTAGTTGAAAATAGGGTTGCAGTATCCCTTTGGAAAGGTTTGGTTGGAGTATCCCTATGGATAACAAATAATTTTGACAAAGGATGTTTCTTTTAATCTTGACAATTTTGAAAAGCAGGGCTGGAGTATCCCCTGAGAAGGTCAGGGTTGGAGTATCCCGTGGATGACAAATCATTTTGACAAAAGAAGGTTTTTTTTAATCTTGAAAATTTTGAAAAATAGGTTGGAGTATCCCCTCAGAAAGGCAGGGTTAGAGTATCCCCAAAAGTGATACGTTTGACACTTTTTAGAGAAGTCAAGTTGGAAAGCTCAAGTTAGCAAAACCTTGTGATTTAAGGAATGTATAAGCCTTTCAACAACTTTTGGCAAAAGAAATTATTATGAATGAGGATGGTAAAGATGTAAAATGTGTTTGTGCCTTGATAGAAGCCTACAGGAGGTTAAAGCATAATCTCGAGTATAATCGGGTTGACATGGAGACATTCGAATGTCTCCAGACAAAATTCGAGAAAACAACTCAATTTTGACAAAAACTGAAAACAGGGGACAACAGCACACTATCTTCCTTCCTAAATTTATTCTAAATTGGTTTGAAAGATTTAGAGGATGGACAAGATATCGTATAAAGGTAACTCGATAAGGGTCATCTTAAAAATATTCCCACTACCCCTAAAGGTCACTTTCTGAGGGAATAAATTTCCAAGTTCAGATTAATAGTGCTGTTGGCAGAGCATATGAAGGACATGGTGTGTCAAAATTTGAAAAATCACCTCGGACTCATTTGGTATCAAAAAATTGCAAACAATACCTTTTTTAAAAGGGAATGTCATGAACCTTTTAGGAAAAATGTTTGAAAATTTTGAAAAAATCATTTAGTGGGCCTGAATGGCCCAACCAGAATACATGTTTGGATTCTAGAGGTTTTAGACAGTTTAGACTTGAAAAATCGTAACTCTCTCATCCGAAATGATCCGAGGGTGAATAAGACATCATTTTAAAGATAATTTGACATGATTTAAAAAAAATCAAAAAATTCATAAAAAATTGTTTAAGATTTTAAAGTGATTTTTCAAGTTGCAACAGCTGCACTACTAGCAGGGGACAAAGCAAAGCAGGCGATATCTCTTATTTTTTTATGTCTATGGGTCCAAACTCAAGTCATTGACATTCGAATGTCTATGACTGAGTGGAAAGAGTGGCATAGGCATCAAAAGCTCATTTGCATAGCCTCAGACTAGTTTGGGATGTTGAAATAGCCCATTGATCATACCACTCAAGGTTTTGACTCAAGAAAAAGGCACAAACATTTAGGGAATAATTGCAAGACCATTTTCATTTCAAAATTAGAAGATCTGAGCTTGTTTAACCAAGATTCTGGATCCAAAAAACTTAATTTTCCCTAAGATATTTTGCTAGCTTTAAGGAAAATGCTAAGTCCATGCTAATCCTCATTAGTTGACGTTAACATGCTTGGCTTGGGGGTTTTTAAAATCAATTTTTATTATCCATCAAACATGTATTTTGACAACAAACATACAAGGGGATGGAAGATAACATGAATGGGGATGCTAATTTTACTAATGGCCTAAACAAAGAAAGTGTTATACACTTTGACAAAAAAATGTTATGGAAGCTAAAAATGACAATGATTTAAGCCAACTAATGTGTAAATGTGCTTGAAATGTGTAAGGCTAATGATTCTTACATAGATTAAGGATAACAAGATGCATGGACATGGCATAAAATGGATGACCAAGAGATATCAAACTAATAAGGATGAAATCAAGAATTTTGCACATCATAGGGCCATTAAGGCATCCAAATCCTAAACTACCACAACCAAAAGCCATAAATATGCATGATAATCCTAAGAGGGTGATGGAAACATAGAGAGCTCACCAAAATGATGCAGATGCTAAAATACAAAAAATGAAAGTGATAAGATGAGAAGTATACCAACAAAACTTCACTTTTTGGCCAAACCATTGGAGAAATAGAGAAGGTTTGAATTTTCCTCTTTTTCTTGTTGTTAATAAGCACGAAAAAGAGAAAAATAATGAGGTTTTGGTTCAGGTATGGATAAGGGTGATTTTCAAATGTGTTGTGATTAAAAGTGAGTGTTTTTGGGGCTATTTTTGGGTGGCGGGTGAAGAGCTACGGGATTCTAGTTTTCTTGGTGTGGGAATGTGTTTTTGGAAATCTAAATAAGCTAGAATCTAACCCTTTTTAGCTGAGATAGAAGTGGTCCATTTATACTAGCATTTTAGAGCCAATTTGGAGTGTTTTTTGGTTATTTCTCAAGAGGGACAAAGTGATGTTAGCATGGTGGCTATAGGGTGGTTGTAGGGAGCAACTTGCTGCCAATGTGATGTGCATAGGGTGGCTGGTTTAAATGCTGAAATGATTTTCCAACAAATAGGGTGGCTGATGGTGATATTGGCCAACAACTAGGGAAGGGTAGGCGATCAAATGGCATTAACTCTTTTGATCTAATTTAGACTTAAAAAATGTTTTAATTAATTTAAAAGTCAAAATTCATAATTTGATATGCATTTTAATCTTTCCTAATGCAAAAAAAGAGTTAAAATCGAGTTTTGGATCAATGGTGGATGAGTAAAAATTGTTCAGACCATGAAAATGGTCATCATGTATCGATGCATTGCATAATTTATCAATACATTTGGTCTAAAAACCTTGATGGTATCAATACAATGAACATTGTATCAATACAATGATCATTATATCGATATTATGAACCATTTTATCGATACTATAAACAACTGTATTGATACATTTCTTTACAGAATGCATGTTGTGGTCTTAGCATGGCCTAGTATCGATACATGAGGTCTTGTATCGATACAGAAGCTCATGTATCGATACAGCTACATGTTGTATCGATACAAATGGGGAGATTTCAAATTTTTGGCATGTTGGAGTGTTGTATCGATACATGAGAACCATGTATCAATGCATTCAAGTAAAATTGTGAATTTCCTCATATCTTTTGTCCCCTGATACCTTGAACTACATCATTTGATGCCATATCTTTGCATTTACCTTTGATATGATCCTTAGGCCTTCTTGACCTCCTCAAAA
>JBBYHO010486875.1:8108-30370 GCA_038382025.1 Adansonia gregorii
AAAGAATCAATAAAATCAAAATTGATTTTATTTAAAAATGACTAGGCCTTGATCTGAGCCTATTGTCTCTATATGCGACTTGTGATCCTATTGGGCATTAAATGAACCTATCCCGAGTTATTCAAATGACACATGAGAAGGATACAAGATAATTGCCTAAAATACCTAAAGCTAAAAAATAGGGATAGCTCTGAGCTATCTAACTTCTTAAATTTATTTTAAGTTCGTCCAAGGGTTTCAAAGGGCAAACAACACACTGCTGGAAAGGTAATTCAATGGGGATTAAAATAAAAATGCTCAAAAAATCCTAAAAAGTTACTTTATAGGAGAAAATGATTTTTGATATCTGACTTAGTTCAGCACTAACAATAAGTGCTAGGGAAGGGGTATAATAAACTTTGAAAAAATTCCCAAGGCTCATTTGGACTCAAAAGTTGCAAGAGATAGTTTTTTGGAAACAATTTTCATTTAGTTTTCAAAAAATATTTAGAAAATTCAAATAATTCTTTTAGGCATAAGAAATGGCTCGTAATGAGGTCTGATTGCTAGTTTTGGGGTTCCAGACAATGACCATTCAAAAAATTATAACTTATTTATTTGAACTCATCTAGAAGAAAACAAAAGCTTGTGAGAAAGCTAATTCGATTCCCTTCAAGGGAAAAAGACAAAAAAATCTAAAAAAATTCATTTAGGGCTCAAAATTAGTTATTTAAGTTGGGAAACCTATTACTAGTAGCTAAAACAAAGTAGTTTTTTAGTTTCAAGGTTACCTAAGGCTAGAATCGAGTTATGGACATATGAATCTTCAGTAGTAAGAGCCTATGACAATGGCTTCAATGACTTCATAGGTTCATTCTAAAGTCCTTAGCAAGTGGAACGATGGAATGCCCATTAACCTTGTCATTGACAACTATATCCACGAGGCTCAACATTAAGGCATTAAATCAAGCATATGGCAAGCTAATTTTTTTTTTTAAAAGCTAGAAAATAAATTTTATTTGGCCTTATTTTACCTTGAATCCAAACATAGATGACTTTATATTACCCTAAGATTGGATCATTAATTTGTTAAGAAACATAAACTAATATTAATCCCATTATTTGGGTTAATATTAATCTAACTTGGGATGGGTTCGCAAAAATAGCAAGTCACACAAACAAGGCGCATTAAACAAGCATTTGACGAACTAAAAATAATGTCAATAGCATCCAAACCTTAAAAACATGAATAAACATCACAATAAAAGGCATTTTGACAGGCATTTCATAGTCACAATTTAACCAAAATCACAAACAAGGGTATTTTATATGATCATGTATTAGCATAAAAAATGGTTTAATAGATGATCCACAACATCAAAGCATAAAAAATAGGGGCTGTTGATATTTTCAAGGGAAGATGAGGAATTTTCATCACTAAAATGTCACCAAAATAACGTCAAGATCAAGATTGGACCAAGAATCATCAAGAAAAATGCATATGCCCTAATGAAAAGACATGGTTCCATGGTCATGGCACACTAAAATGACACTTAAAATGGAGAAAAATAAAGAAAGTAAAGATAAAAGAAAGGAAATGTATCAAATAAGCTTTAATCCATCACTTTTGTTTTTCCTTTCCTTTTAGCTCTTCTTCTCGATTAAATATTTTACTTTTTCTTTCTTTATTAATTTTTTTTGCTTGCTATTTTGCTTTTCTTTATAGAAGGCAAACCATGTGGTTTTGAGAAAAGCCAAACTTGGCTTTTATGATGCCTTAAACAGTACTAAAGAAAGAACCTAAGGTTTTTTTTTTGGTATTTTGGCTCATCAAAATAGTCAATCATAGGCATTATGAATGTGCTTACAATATTTAGTTGGTTTGAGGTACTAGGACTTGAGTACCAAGTAGCCTTAGAAAGCTAAAATACCTCTCTTTGATATGATTTTGTCAAGAAATATCCAATATTCCTAACTATCAGCTTTAAAATTTTAATTCAACCCAACCTAACACGGCAAAAAATGTTTTAAATAATTTTAATATGGCTTGGCATGAATCTAAATGATTTTTGGAATAAAAATATAGTCTAACTCGTGTTTTGAATCAATGGTCAAATTGGAGCAAATGTCACAAATTAGGCCAAAATGCTTCAATGTATCACCATATTCAGCAAATGTTGCTATACTTTGCAAAATGGCCATGTATCAATATTTTTTGGTAAAAATGCAAGCATAGTCACTAAGCTATCATAACGTACCTTATTGTCCATCACGAAAAGATGTGCCTAACTTCAAAATTATCCTTGATTGGATTTTGGGTGTGATATGGTAAGAAAAAGGTGTTTCTCATATTAGGATTGAGGAAGATCTCTTAAGGAATTGCTCATTTGATTAATCATTTATGGCTATTGCAAAGTGTTTGAAAACTTGAAGTTATATGATTTGGGCTAGGTATGATTGTACACCTACTAAAATTGGTACCTCAAGTTGCAAAACTTAAATGTTCTATTTTATAGTCTATGTATACTAGAGTTTGGTAAGTGGGTCCAAAAGTTGGTTATGCATATGGAAAGATTAACACCCCTACGATGCCTTAAATCGGTACCATTAGGCTATCTTGGTTTCGATTCTCTCAGTTTTAAAATGTCATTATTTTTTTTGTATAATCCCCTTTTAATGATCCATTTTTGAAAATAATAAATCTGGGTTTTAATAGTAGGTTCAAATTCCTCTAATGCTAACCGGGAAAAAGGTAAATATAAAGTTTTTCATAATATGTTCTCTGGATTTAATTTTAAAAGGGTATTCTGTATCGAGCACTGAAGAGATACTGATGCCTCGATAATTTTTAAGAAAATTAATTTGAAAATAGGAATACAAATTTCCCCAATAAAAGAAATATGTTAGTAAGGTGTAAAGATATATAATAACTATTACATAAAAGTAAACACATAAAGCATGAAAAAAAAGTCAGTCAGGATGTATCTTGTATTGTCATCGGTTATCTTGGAATAACCAATCAACAATTTGGAGTTCCATTGGATTTGTTGGACTGTCGAGGCATAAAAATTGAAGTTTGATTGAAAAATATAGGAAAATTCAAGAAAGAGAAAATCATGATTTTTGGCGATCTTTTGAAAAACAGGGTTGAGAAACTTAAGTTGGTGAAAATTTGATTAGTTTTTAAAAAATGAAATATCTATGGGTATGTTTTAATAAAAACATGGATTTGGAGAATTGATAAAAACACTTTTAAAAAAAAAAAAAACAGATTGGGCCTTGATCCAGGCCTAATAGCACCTATACTTGACTCATGATCCTATTGGGGTATTAAACAAACTCATCCTGATGCATTAAAAAAGGATACAAGAGGATCGCCTAAAGGTGCTTAAAATTAAAAATAAGGATAACTTTGTGTTATCCAGTTTCCCAAATTTATTTTGGGTTTTCTCAAATTGAAAACAAAATATTGTTGAAATAGTAACTTAATGAAGATTAATACAAAAATACTCAAAAAAATCCTAGAAAATCTTTTTCTTGAAGAACATGATTTTTGAATTTGGACTTTATCTAGCACTGATAGAGGTGGAGGGGGAAGGGTGTATTGAACTTTGAAAAAATTCCTAGGCTCATTTGGACTTAGAAAGTCATAGATAATAGCTTTTCAAAAAGGAATTTGATGTAGGTTTGAGGAAAAATATTTAAAAAATCTAGAAAAATCTCTTAAAGGGTAAAAAATGGCTCATAATGAGCTCTAATTATCAATCTTGGGATTCCAAACAACGCCAACTTAGAATATTATAATTCATACATTCGAGCTACTTTGAGGTAAAAGAGCTTCTTAGAAAGACACTTTCATGCCCTTCTAGGGAAAAATACTAGAAAAATCCAAAAAAATCGTTTTGGGCTAAAAAATATTTTATTTCAAATTGGGCAAGTTGTTGGCAATAGATAAAATAGAGCAATTTTTTAGTTCTTGGTTTACCTAAGGCTAGAATTAGGTTATAGACATACTTGTCCAATAGTAAGGTCCATGACGGTGATTTCATAGGCTCATTCTAAAGTTTCAAACTAGTGGGATGGTATAACTCCTATTAACCATGCCATTAGCAGGTATATCTATGAGGCTCAAGATTAAGACATTAAATGACACATATACCAAGTTGATTTTTTTTAAAGCTAGAAAGCAAATATTATTCGGCCTCATTTGACCTTAAATTAAATGACTTAATATTACCCCAAAATTGGATCAATAATTTGTTTAAAACATAGGCCAATATTAATCCTATTATTTAGGTTAATATTAATCTAACTTGGGGTAGGTTTTCAGAAATAGCAACTTACAGAAACAAGGCACATTAAACTAGCATTTGATGGGCTAAAACTAATGTCAATAGCATCCAAACATTAAATACTTGATTAAAGATCATCAAAAGGCATTTTAACAATCATTTCATAGTTACAATGTAATAATAAGTGCAAACAACACATGCGTACTTTATATGATCATGTCATGGTCTAAAAGATTAATCACAATATCAAAGCATAAAAAACAGGGCTGTCCAAATTATCAAGGGAAGATAAGGGAATTTTCGTCATTAAAGTATCACCAAAATAGCATCAAGATCAAGATTAAACTAAGAGTCATCATGAAAATTCCATGTACCCTAATGAAAGGACATGGTTGCATGGTCATTGCTCACTAAAATTACATTTAAATTGGAGAAAAATAAAGTAAGTAAAGAGCAAAGAAATGGAAACATACCAAATGTGCTTTAATGCAAGCTCTTTTTTACTTTTTCTTTCCTTTTAACTCCTTTTTCAATTATGCTTTACTTTTATTTTTATTTTTATTTTTTTTTGCTTTTGCTTGCTATTTTGCTTTTCCTTTTGGTGGTGGAGAAAAGAAGGTGGAGCATGTTATTTTGAACAAAGCCAAACTTGGCTTTTAGAATGCCTTAAATGGCACTAAAGAAAAAAAAAACCTAAGGAAGGGGTTTTTTGTATTTTAGCTCATCAAAATGGTCAGTCATTGGTACTATAGGTGTGCTTAATATTTTTAATCCATTGAGGTATCAATACTTAAGTACCATGTAGCCTAAAAAGGCCAAAATACCTTTTTTTAACATGATTCTATCATGAAATGTCCTATATTTCTAGCTAAATAGGCCTTAAAAAAATCATCTTAATCCAACCCAATAAGATCAAAAATGAATTTAATAATTTTAATAAGGCTTGGCATGCATTTAAATGATTTTTAAAACCAAATATGTGGTTTAACTCATGTTTTGAATCAATAGTGAAAATGTCATGAATCAGGCTAAAATCTTCAATGTATCCATATATTTGCAAATTGTATCGATACATTCAACAAATATATCCATAAATTTAGCAAATGTATTCATGCATTGCAAAATGTATCGAGACATTTAATTATGGATTGATATATTAGGCCATGTATCGATATATTTTGGTCCAAAATGTGATTTTAGCTACTGCTAGGCCTTGTATTGATAAACTAAAGGAAAAATATGAATACATCTTGGGAATGCATTTGCTAGCATATGCCCTAGAGCTAATCAGCTTAGTTGAGGCATATATTAGTTAATAACGCAAATCTATCACTTATTTTGGTAATGCAAAAGTTTTTCTTCATGTAAGTAGCAAGACTAACAATCATGAACTACTAATTAGATGAAGCCAATAGAGCACATTTGGCCTTGAAAGGATCTATAATGGGTTATAATTATGAGATCTTTATGCATCAAAGTCATATTTCTAAAGTTGTTCCTAGCCATTGTATTACTAAGATAGGTCACTGGTAATGCTAAAAGACTTGTATGTGTTACGCCTTTTTACTTATGAAGTAAGTAGTCAATCTCATTGGTTGAAGTATGTGGGATACTTAGGATGGTAATGGGTGCTTGTTTTGTAGAAACAAGTTCATAGACACCCTATTTTGTCCAGGATATCATCTAGCATTAAAGGTCACTATTTAAGGCATTATAGAGGCCACTTAGACAAGCACGGGTCAGTAATCCATTATTCGCAACTAAGGCAACTTGCTTAGGGAGCCATAGATGTGCAAAATTCACATTTTCATTAGTAGGTATTGATACATGACCCTTATGTATGATATAAGGACTTCACTTCATCAAAATCCCCAAATCCACTATTTATATTTATATAAAGGCCGTGTATTGATATTTTTATTTAATGTATCAATACGCTGGCATTTGTATTGATACAAAGTTATGTTGTAGCTAAAATCACAAGTTTGGCCAAAATGTATTGATACATAAGGAGAGTATTACTATAGCCTCCAATGTATCAATACATCTATGAAAACTTTATTCTATGTATCGATACAGACTGGCAAATTTTGCCTAATTTGTGACATTTCCAACCCATTATACCATGACATTAAAAACATGAATTCGGTCATGACTTTGGCTCCAAAAATCATTTATTCTTAAATGTAACTTCTTAAAAATCCTTTGAATTTCATTTATGGGCTTCAAGCATTGGCTTATAACAATTTTGAATGGACCATCAAGCTTTTTACAAGGGCGTTTCTTGCTAGAAAATGGATTAGTAAAAGGCAAGCTAGACTTTACTTATTATGTTAGCTCATGCAAGGCCCCCTCCTACTGCCAAGGCTGTACATCAACTAATAAAATGTTGAAAGGTTGCTCATTGTACAATGACTCACCATGTTGTACACCATCAATTGTCCTAAATGCCCCACCTTTGGTAGATTTTTTATGGTTAAAAATTAAATCCTGTATAAGGTACATTATTGTAGACACCTAAATTTGTCCATGTTGTTTGTCCCTGAAAGTCCCAAATATTTGAAAATGAAAGTGTAATGGCTACTCTGATGGAAGTCAACTTCCACCAAAGGGGTTTCACATTTTTGTAATTTTAATCAGTCATATGTACATAACTGCTTATGCACATGATGAAAAAAATTTATTTTTCGGGTATAAAGGATGAATTTACAAAGGAAAAATTTTTGTTTTTGAACAAGTTCTTGACAAATTTTGGAAATTACCTTTGCGTATAATCTCACGATCAATTTTTTTATTTTTAGGTATTTTTTGAGATTTTTTTTAAAAACTCGAGAAATTGGTGGTCGAATATTTTTACCGACGCCAGTGTGGTTTTATGCCAATTCCCATCCCAAAAACTCATAAACATTCAAGGAAAAATATGTACTAGCATTTTCTACTATGAAGTGTCAAATTATAAATTTTATAAATTAATTTTGAATTTTGTAATCTTACGAGTATCATACTCGTAAATTTTACTTTTGGTTCTTGTTGATCTATTTTTAGAAATTTTACAAGTTCATTTTCTTCACTTTAGAAATTAATGTTTTGAATAATATGTGGTCTTGAATTTGTTTTACTTTAGTGTCAATGAAATTTCGTAAATTTTCTCAATATTGAAATACGAGTTTTTCTTTACTCGTAAACTTTTTAATAGAATCCTCTCAAGTTTCAAACATCAACGTTCATCTAATATTGTCATTTAACTCCCATTAAATCAGTTTTGAAAAATTCAATTTATTTTATGAATTTTAACATTTTTCCTATTACCGAAATACAGAGTTTCTATTCCGTAAATTTTTTTAGTAGGATTTTTTAAAGTTCATAATTTTTTAATTCTTTAAATATTATTTTTAATCCAAATTAATTAGTTTGTAAAAAAATCAATTTATTTTATGAGTTTTATATTTTTTTCATATTTGTTAATTTTTCCCTGGTAAAGGTTTTTCTCGTAAAATTTTACGAGTTTGCTATTTTTAAATTTTTTGTACGTAAAAAATTTATTTTTAGTATTAAATTGATCATTTGAAATTTTATTAAAAAATAATTTTTAATTTTTATAATTTAATCTTTTAATTTATTTTTATAGTATAATTTTATATATTATATACGAATATCAATCAAAATATCTCTAGAAATTAATATTGTCATTCATGACATCACTCTAAAATGACAAGGGTATTGGCTTATGACACATTTATTAGTTCTAACCTAGCAAGCAAACTTAACATAAAAAAATAAAAAAATAAAAGAAAATTCTATTGAAAATGGCATGAAACTTTCGGCCAAGGTGGATCCCCTTATAAATAGGGGAGGATGTTGTTTTATAGGGTTTATTTTTTTAGTTTGGAGGAAGCCAAAAAAAAAGTTGAAAAAAAAAACTTGAAAAAAAAAGGACCTCAAAGCTTTGTTAAGGTAAATCTCCACTTTAATCTTTGAATTTTTGTTTGTTTGATACATGTTTATTCTCTTTGGTGAGCCAAAAATGTGCTTAAGTTCATGGATTTTTTTTTATCCATGTTGAAAGACCAAGCATAATGGCCATGAACTAATTTGCTTGATTTTATTCTGTTCTTTTCTCTTTTTCTTCTTTTTTCTTGTTAGTAAATTATTTTTCTTCATGAATCATGTTTATGTTGACATGATGTTGGTTTTGGTGTTGTGTTTGTCATATATATGTTCATATATATATATATATATATTTTATTTCTTTTAACATTTTCTTGTTATTATGGTGAAATTATATGTTTATGTGCTTATTTTTGTAATTTTATCATACAATGGTGCTATTTGTGTTAAATGAAAATGAATATGTGATTATTGAGTTTAGAAAAGATGGTTGGTAGGTTGTTTAGGTGTTAGCCAGAATTCATGCTTGTATGTGTGTTTTTAGGGTTATTTTGTAAATATAAAAAGTTTAAGGGCTAATCTGTAAAAAAATAAAAAAATTGTTTAGACCTATATGTTTGGCTGAATCTCAATGAGTATTTTTGCTATGTTTTGCTGCTGATTTCATGCCTTAATGATGTGTTTTCATGATGGTTTTGGTTGATTAGGGACTTAATTGCAAATGTCTAGAAGTTTAGGGACTAGTTTGCAAATGATACAAATTACTTTGTTTTATGGTCAAAGGATTTGACCAAAAGCTTTATGGATAACTTGGAAACCGATTTTGGGTATTTCACTCCATACTTTAGGTATTTTTCACGCTTTAAGGTGTATTTTGTAATTTCTTAAAGTTTAGGGGCTAGTTTGTAAATAACAAAAAAATTTTGTTTTCTGGTCAAAGGTATTTGAACAAACCATCTTGTGGATGTTCTTCATGATTTACATGCTGATTTTTACTTGATTAATTATCTTTTGTGATGATTTACGTTATTATTTTTTACTTAGGTACCTAAGTGTAAAATCCAGAAAGTTTATGGACCCTTGGGGAAATTTAGTATTTTTGGGACAAGATGGTTATCTTTAGCATGAAATCATCCATTTAGATTATTTTAAATATTTTTAGCATCCCATTGGTCTCCGGTGAGGTGCTAAAAATATAAAAACCTTTTGTATTCTTTTGGTTATCCGTTAGGGTACGAAATGTAATTCTTGAAAATTTAGGGACCTATTAACAATTTTCATGCTTTAGCTCATTTTGGTAATCTAAATTGCCCATTTAGAGTAAGAATCATCATTACTTGTCCTTTTAAGTCCCTGTGGGGTACCGGGGTACTTTCATGTCGAAGGTATACCCTAACGGTATTTTTGTAATTTTTCTCACTATGATGCTTTTATGCCAAAGGTGAAAGTTTAAGGTTTCATTAGCCTTTTAAGGTTATTTTTTAGTCTATTAAGGGTACCGGGAGACTTTCATGTCGAAGGTATACTTCAGGGGCATTTTTATAATTTTCCTCACCAGAGGGTTTTTATGCCAAAGGTGAAAGTTTATGGTTCTTTTAACCTTTTAAGGTCATTTTTGAGCCCATTAAGGGTACCAAGATACTTTTATGTCGAAGGTATACTCCAAGGGTATTTTTGTAATTTTTCTTATTGGGTGGTGCTTTTACGCCAAAGGTAAAAGTTTAAGGTTCCTTTAGCCTTTTAAGGTCATTTTTTAGTCCATTAGGGGTACCCGGATACTTTTATATCGAAGGTATACCCAAGGGGCATTTTTGTAATTTTTTCACTAAAAAGCTTTTATGCTAATGGTGAAAGTTTAAGGTTCCTTTAGCCTTTTAAGGTTATTTTTGAGTCTATTAGGGGTACCGAGATACTTTCATGTCAAAGGTATACCCTAGGGGCATTTTATAATTTTTCTCACCAGGGGGCTTTTATGCCAATGGTGAAAGTTTATGGTTCCTTTAGCCTTTTAAGATCATTTTAAGTCCATTAGGGGTACCGGGATACTTTCATGTTGAAGGTATACCGTAAGGATAGTTTTGTAATTTTTCTTATCGGGTGGCTTAGTGTCGATGGTAGGCTTTAGGAATATTTTAATTTTTCTTAGAACCAAATCCTAAGTGGTTACTTAGTGCCTCAGTGTCGACGGTAAGCCTTAGGGATATTGTAATTGTTCTTAAAGTCTAGTCTTAAGTAACCACCGGGTGTTTCTATACCGAAGGCATACTTTAAGGATAGGTTCATTTTTCTTTTATCTTTTAGTCCTTGGATTTGAATTAGTATTTCAATGTCCAGATTGCGTCATATGTCCTTTATTTTTGTTTCAAATAAAATTCGTATGTCTTTGAAAAATAAAGGCAATGTCTCGGAGTTAGAGTGGTGTGTGAAATGCCTTCCACCCATATGTGATAGGGGTTTTACGGATCATTCTAATGATGAGGTACCCTTTTCAAAATGGGAATTGGGAATTTTATACAAAAAAAAAACTTTCACATTCTACCAGGTATTCCAGTAGGATGTGAAAAAACATTTTTTTAGAACCTTTTATGTCCCTTTGCTTCTCTATTGGGGTATAAAAAGGAATAATAAAAACTTTTGTGTCCCATTGGTTTTCTAGTGAGGATGCGTAAGATGTTTTTTAAATTCAAAACCCTGATTTACTCTCATGGAATAATAAAATCTTATTTTAACAATGCGAGAATTCTAATTAAATGCCACATATTGAAGCTGAATAAAAATTAAAATTTAGGTTAACACGTAATAAATAAGGTACCAGTTTTCAGGCATCACGAAAGGGTCGATCTTTACTTGCGATTGTAACCGAATCCTAGACCCTTTTATATGATCTTTGGTATGACCTTAGGCCTTGGAGTTTGTAGTTTAGGCTTCCATAACCCTTGAAATACAAACTCTGATAGGTGTCCAATCTCACTTAACCCAAATAGATTGGTAGCGACTCTAAATAAATAGTTATTTCGTAATAACTATTTAAAGTTAAGTCGAGTGAGCAATGCATTTCAACCACCTATTCCCCAACAATAAAAAGATGCCACTAACGATATGGCCAATAAAAATAGAGAACATAAAATAGTAATAAATTTAATAAATATAGAAGCGAAGGCCATTTAAGTCAGGCTTGGTTAGGATCCGTATCCGGGCCACGTTGTGACACCTTGGCGACGTCATTGGGAAAATCTAGAGAGTCGGCCTAAAATTAATTATGTGTTACCTAAATTTCAATTAATTCGATTTTAATTAGTATCTAATTTTAGATTCCCTTTTAAAAAAAAATTTCCTTTTCATTATATCAATATTTATTTTGCACTAATCTTTTTATGCTTGCTTTTGTTTTTTTTTTTGGATTGGGATAGTAGTTTTTATTTTTAATGTTCTGTCATAAAAAGGTAAATTTGTCCCACACATACTATGGACATTGTGCATTAGTTTCTCCTTTGTCAGATATGAAAGGGGCACAGGTACCCAATATTTTAGGAAGGTTGAAGTAGCTCTGCCTTCTGAGGTGTTAGCCTCTGTTTGGGCCAGAAAAAGCCTACCGGATGTAGATTCTTACGTCTGCCTAATATGTTAACCTCATTACGGACGTGGAAGACGTGCCCACTCGAATCAAACCTATTTCAACATGGATCCATGATGGATAAGAATAAGGTACTTTGCTAGTCCTTTTAGGGCTCAAGGAATTAGAGAACCTAATTAGGGGTCTAACATAAACCACATGTAGTGAACCATATTAACCTCCTAATTAAAGCCATGCCTAATTTTAGATGTCACCAAAATTAGGGACACATGAAGGGACAAAGTGGTCCCTTTTTTTTTTATTTTTACTCTTAATATCTTGTTTCAATGATTTACGACTTCTATTTACCTTGCTTGAATAATTTATGATTTTCATTATTTTGAAGTTTTGCTTGAATTTAATATTTCCTAAAGATACAAACTCATTTTTCTTTTCGATGCATATTTCATCTCTCATATGCATACAAGAACGCTTGCTTCAAAAGGAATTCCAACTTAGATCAATTTTTATTTAATTTTATGGTAGAACTGGTACATGCAGTGATTATTTCCAAGGAATTTAAAAAGGTTCATTTTGAGTCCAAATTCAGTCAAAAAAGGATGGGGACTATGTAGTGGAAGGTTTTATGTCAGAGTTGCCGAAGATCACACATTTAGACCTTTGCCAAAATAATTTGAGAAAGTTAGCTGAAATATAGGATCAATGGGGGAGTGCAAAGCAAACCCGTTTACAAAAAAGTACAGACAGCTTACCCTTTTGCTCAAAATACACATGGATGAGTAGTTAGTCATGGCTATGATTGAGTTTTGGGATTCGTCATTTCGATGTTTTTCATTCAATCAACCTGATTTGACTCCGACTATGGAAGAGATATCGGCTCTTTTTGATCTTGGGCCATTGGAGATGAGACCCATCTATTGCAAAGAGTGTAATCCGACCAGCTTTCGTAAAAGATTGAGTCAAGTTTTGGATCATGATTTAAAAGCTGACCACCATTAATAGAGAAGAAAGGGAATACCACTGTCATTTCATGGCAGTATCTATGAAAATATATCCAAGAGCAATCCGACAATAAGAAGGCTCTCAATGCATTTGCTCTTGCTATATATGGGATGGTTTTCTTTACAGGAGTGTTGGGGCATGTTGAAGCGGTGGTAGTGGATTTATTTGATCGATTGAAATGAAACATGCAGCCGGCTTAAGCAATTTTAGCTGAAATAATTAGGGCACTTAATGCATGCTGAAAAGATGGTCAAGGGAGATTTTTTGGAAGTGCTTTGTTACCGTACCTCTAGGCTCAAAGTCATTTCTGGGGTGAAAAGGTAGATAAAGTTAAACCCTACTTTCCACACTTTATTCCTCTTTAGGAATTCATCAAAAAAGAATGGCCCATTTCTGGAGCTAAAAAACAATGGGTGGAGAGGTTAAAGAACTTAGCTTCTTCTGATATAACATGGAGGGCACCATCATTTTCACCAAAATGCTTTGTGTATCGATGTGGTAGTTTGCTATATGTGCCTTTACTCAGCATATGGGGCATTATGGGTTCTGCACCATTATTGGTCCGAAGTTAATATGGTTGGTAGCAATTCATCCTTATGACTTCAAATTTGGCTAGTGTTAACTTGGAATATCAGGGTGAGGATTATAGAAAGTCGCTTCAAATGGCCGTTTTACAATGGAAAGAAAGGTATGAATTGGGATTAAGTGCATACACGGATAAGACTACTCTAAGGTATGATGCTTGGAAGATGGTTCAACGTTGTGACATAATTATTCTTAGCTTAGATGGAACCATTCCTCAAATACCTATTCAGCTAGAACCTATCATGCCATCCGAGATCGATTTGGTTAAGCAGGAAGCTGCCAGAGAGTGAAAAAGAATGAGCGATGAGAATCATTAGCTCCAAGAAGAAGTTACCTAGTTACGAATGAAGATGGAAGCAAAAGCAAAAGAAGTTGAAAAAATAGAAGAAAAGTACAATTTAATTAAGAATGACTAGGTCAAACAAAACAAAAAAATAAAATTTACAGGGATATCTGAGAGTTCCAATAGCCCTGCTAAGGGGATGAAAAAAGACATGTGCAAGCTTCATGAAGAGTTAAGAGCATGGAAGGCTAAAGCTTTGGAAGGAAAGGCCAGGCAAACTATTTTTGAAAAAGAAAGAAGAAAGAATGCTGGCATACGTCTCAAGTTAAGAAAGTCTATGGAAAAGAATAAGCAACTCCAAGTTGCTTTGGACTGAGAGCATGGAAGGGTATCTCAACTACTTGAGGAAAGACAAGGTCTCACTATGACCATTCCAGAGATGGGATTAGAATTACAATGCAAGGGAAATGATATTCGTGCCTTGGTGCAAGCTTACCATGATCTAGATGCATATTAGGATAATAGACTATACTGGGCTGAAGATGATGGCAAATGATGGGTAGCTAATTCTTTTGGCAGACAAATGTACATAGATCATCTTATGGAGTAGATCCACTCAATCGTCATCCAAGCAAGGAAAATGGTGGAGAGGATTAGAGACTTACGATGCAAATTAATCCCATAGGATGATATGGAGACATTGTACTTCAACTTTTGGATAAAGCTCACAAACAATATGATCAAATTAAGAATTTCCTTAGATGTAATCCCTACATGATCAATGATGTGAACATGTAATTTGTAACAAAGTTAATGAAAATTTTTAAGTTTGGAATCTTTAGTTAAAGCAACCATCCCTACAAGTGCATTCATATACTTACACCGCACATACATATGCCAATATATATACAAACATACATACATACATACATACATGATTATTAGTTTTATTAGTTTATATGTGAAAATTACTTAACTCAAAAAAAGTGGAATTGTTAAGGTCAACATTGCAAACTCAAAAAGACCAACTCAACCACTACCTACTCATCAATACCATACCAGACTTAAAACAAGAAGAATGGCTGAAGATCACTTGGCAAGTTTAGAGAGATTAGAAGAAAGTTATCGACAAGCTCAAGAGGCCATGCTTAAAAGGCAAGAAGAGCTACAAGCTCAGATCATGAGAATGATGGAGTTGTTATTGGCAAGGGAGCCACTTCGTCAATAGCTAGAGATAAATACTGATACCCTTACCCGAGGATCTAGGGGGGTACCAGTTGAGGAGCAAACAGCTAACACTCAGAATGCACAACCAACCAATATCCAAAATTTGTAACAAATGTCCCAGCTACCAACCCACTAGTCATCATCATTAATCCTGATGCCCTTTCACATGAGGCAGGTGCAAGAATTGTAGTCACCCAAGAAGAATCAATAGGCCCTAGCATCGATAAAGAGGAAAAGCGTAAATAGAAAGGTAAAGAACAAGCTAAACCAGAGATAGAAAAAGGAAAACAATAGCTTATTGAGAAGAGGCTAAAGGCCATTAAATAGGCTAAATTATATAGTAATATAGATGTCGAGGACCTCAGTCTAGTACCAGACTTAGTCCTCCTACTGAAATTTAAAATGACGGAGCTTGAAATGTATAAAAGCACTACTTCCCCTCAAGCACACATTAAAATGTTCATAAGGAAAATGGCTAGTTACGCCTAAACTAACAAGCTTTTGATTCATTGTTTTTAAGAAAGTTTCTCTAGATCTGCACTAAGATGGTATAATGATTTGAACCACACTCAAATTCAATGCTGGACTGATTCAGCTAATGCATTTCTTTAACAATATAAACATATGGTTGAATGGGTGCCTAATAGACTAACTTTTCAAAATATAGAGAAAAAGTCTATCGAATCTTTTAAGGAATATGCACAAAGATGGAGAGACATGGCTTCTCAGGTTCGGCCTTCCCTGATTGAGAAAGAAACCATGATCTATTCATGAACACTTTGTGCCCCTTTTATTATGACAAATTGGTAGGGAATGTAACTAAGAATTTTACTAATCTTGTTATTTCAGGAGAGATGATTAAAACAACTATTAAGGCTGGTAAAATCATAATTGGGGGAGTCTTCTATTGGAAAAAAACTAAGGATAGGAAAAAAGAAAAAAGAAGCTTCATCCGTTAACTATACTATCAACCGTACTGTCAAGGACCTCATTTGTACTACCAAAACTAAAGATAGCAAACCCAAAATTCCTACTCTCTTAAAATACCTAGAGCTCCTCCTTTAACATCACCTCAGACCACCGCTTTAAACCCTCCTCCACAAAACCAACTAAGACCCAATGTTAATCCACTAACCTAAAAAGCCAACCAACCTAGATCTCATTATGAACCCCTTCTTTATTCTTATAAGGAAATGTTTGATAAGCTTTTTGAGGCACAGTTAATGGCTTCAATCTTTTTTGAACTATATGAAGGAAATTACCTCAATTGGTATGACCCAAATTTGCACCGTGAGTGCCATGTGGTAGCAGGTCACTCGATCGAAAACTATATACCCTTCAAGCAAAAAGTTTAAAATCTTCTTGAGAGGGGTGCCTTTAGAATTAATAATGGCTCAGCACCTAATGTGGCAGCAAATCCCTTACCAGATCATACCGAACCCATGATTAATGCTATGATTATTGAAGAAGAAGATTGAAGGAAGTCAAAAGTCCAAGAAATTAGGACTTTTATAGAAAAAGGATGGATGATCCTGACTAAATGAGGGATCTTTAGACAACATCATAGAAGTAGCAAAGGTCAATCTGATCCTGGTACTAACTTTTGTAAATTTCATAAAATTTCAAGGCACACTTTGTAAAATTGCATAGAATTTTTAGGCATAATCCAAAGAATGATGGACAATAGTGAAATTTGATTTTTTAAAAAAGTTGGAATAGATGAAGAAAATCAATCAACATGGCTAGTGAAGGATCGTCATAGTTACCCTATGGTGTTAGTTGCCTTCTTATCATTCATCGTAATTAACCAAAGACCACATCGCCTAAGAATGAAGTTACTCCTAAACTCATTATTAGAGCACCAACTCCATTCTCGTATCAAAATAACAAACAAGTACTATGGAAGTATGATGGTGGAATAACAACTCCAAAGGTTGTTCCTAGCCAACTAGCAGCTATCGACATAATTGGGGTAAGCCATGTGACAAAGAGTGGTTGCATTTACGACCCAAAAACTAGTTAAACCAATGCAAAAACCAAGTCAAAAGGACAGGTATCTAGAAAAGCAATAGTTACCAATGATAACCTAGTAGAAATACAAGAATCGATCAAAGAAAAAGAGGCTATTGAATTTTTTAAGTTCATTAAACACATTGAGTATAGTATAGTGGAATAATTGAAGTAGCAACCGGTAAAGATTTTTATGTTAACCCTGCTGCTCAGCTCAAAAACGCATCAGAATACTTTGTTAAAAGTGCTCAACCAGGCTTATGTTCCTCAAGACATTTCTATAAATAAGCTGGATCACCTAGTAAATAGCATTATTGCTAACAATTTCATTTCATTTAGTGACAATGGGATCCCACCAGGGAGTAGCACTTCAACAAAAGCTCTCACATCATAACCCACTGTAAAGAGACCATTCTACCTAAAGTCCTCATTGACAATGGATCAACGTTGAATGTAATGATGTTAATCACATAGTCTCGCTTATCAGTTGATGTCAGTCAGATCAAGCACAGCCATACAATTGTTAAGTCATTCAATGCGATGAAGAAAGAAATTAATGAAACTATCTTGATCACTTTAGATATTGGCCCTTACCTATTTGAGATCAAATTTCATGTAATAGATATTGTCAAAGCATACAACTGTTTGTTGGGATGACCATGGATTCATTCTGTTAGGGCTATCCCATTATCTTAACACCAAAAAGTAAAATTCATAGTTAATGAAAAATTGATTAGCCTATTTGGGGAAGAAGACATTATGGCCATGACTTTTACTGAAGCCCCTTACGTTGAAGTAAATACTGAAATTAAATAATGCTATTTTAGATCCTTTGAAATTATCAATGCCACTTTTGTTGCTAAAAGGTTTGTAATCCTGAAACCTAAACTTTCAAATAGCACCCGCATGGGTCTCATGCTTACAGTCAAGAGAGAAGCTCAAGCTGGGAGTGGACTTAGAAGACATTTGCAAGGTATCAGCCAAGCCATTAATGCTAAAGATAAGAAAGATAAATATGGATTAGGCTTCAAGTTGAAAAGAGTTCAGAAGAAAAAGTTCAAAAAAAGAATGAGAGAAAAGCAGTCATCCCTGGGTGTTGGCCAACAATTAGGCAAAAAATCAACTCTTTACCCCTCGTTGAAGGAAATTTTCTGTTATGGAGGAGTCAATCTAGAAAATGAAGATAAAGCACCCAGGAACGTTGTTCTGGTGATCAATGAAGCTTTCGAAGAGCATCATGTGGCTGCCATTGAAAGAGATGATGAAGAGTTCACTGAGGATCATGGAATTTGCCTATGCCCCCTGGATATGTTTTAACGAATTGGACATGCGCTGAGAGAAGCATAGTGTCTAGGCCAATCCTAAAGTAATAGCTAAGAAATGAACTATGTTATCTATAGACCCTTTGTAAGAACTTAGAATGTTAATTTATCATCAGTAAAAATAAAATGCACTTAATCTTTTCATATATGATCTTTCTTGGCTTTTTTCCTATCTTACATTCGTTTTTTATGATTTCTTATCTCATCATCCCTTTTTTGCATTTATACCTTATTCATATCCTACAATCTTTTGCCCATTTCTTCCTTGCTTTTGTCTTTACAGAGAAATAAATAAATCTGATCAGGATTCAGAGGTTAATTTTGAACAGACTATTTGTTTAAATGAGGTCGATTTTAAAGAAGATGTTGATGATCATATCTTGCTTTCTGCTTTGTTAAAAATAATTAAACGAGAAGATGTACGCATAATACCCCATGAAGAGCCCACTGAGATTATTAATTTAAGGAATGATGAAAATAATAAGGAGAAGATCAAAATAGGAACCGTCATAAAGGCTTTTACTCGAGAAGATTTGATAAGCTTGCTGCACGAATTTTAAGACATCTTCGCATGGTCTTATCAAGACATGCCAGGATTGGATGCGAAGATTATGGTTCATAAATTGCCCTTAAAGCCAGAATGCGAATCAGTTCAACAGAAGCTAAAAAGAATGAAATCGGATATGCTATTGAAGATAAAAGAAGATGTTAAGAAGCAGTTTGAATTTGGATTTCTAAAGGTGGAAAAATATCCGAAGTAGGTTGCAAACTCTATCTCAATTCCTAAGAAAGACAAAAAAGTTAGAATATGTGTAGATTACTGAGACCTTAATTGAGCAATCCTAAAAGACAACTCCCCCCTCCCTCATATAGACACCCTGGTTGATAATACTATGAAAAACTATTTATTTTCCTTTATGGATGGATTTTTAGGGTATAACTAAATTAAAATGACATCGAAAGATATGGAGAAAACCACGTTTGTCACAATATGAGGAGCATTTTATGACAAAGTAATGCCATTTGGGTTGAAGAATGCAGAGCAACTTACCAAAGGGAAATGTTCACCCTATTCCACAATATGATGCATAAAGAAATTAAAGTGTACGTTGATGAGTCCTTCAAGAAAAAAGCCATGTAACAGCCCTATGAAAGTTGTTTGAAAGGCTGAGAAAAAAATCAATTAAAGCTAAACCTTGCAAAATGTACATTCGGAGCTAGGTTTGGAAAATTATTGGGTTTTGTTTTAAGCGAAGAAGGAATTGAGGTTGATCCAGATAAGATTAAAGCTATACATGAGTTTCGATCCCAATGCACACCAAAAGAAGTAAAAAGTTTCTTGGGGAAATTAAATTATATCACTAGATTCATATCTTAACTCACGAATAAGTGTGATCTAATTTTTTGACTTTTACAAAAATAAAATCCTGGTGAGTGGGATAGTGAGTGCCAAATGCTTTCAAAAAAGTTAAGCAATATCTCTATAATCTGTCGATATTGGTACCGTCTGCTCTGGGATGACCTTTGATCCTATATTTGTTAGTGTTTGAAATATCCATGGGCTATGTGTTGGGGTAGCATGATGAGACTGAAAAAAAAGGGAAGGCAATCTATTATCGCAGTAAGAAATTTTTGGATTACAAGGTAAATTATTCCCATATAGAGAAGATATGTTACGCTCTAGTCAGGATAGTGAAAAGACTCTGACAGTACATGTTGTATCATTTTACATGGCTAGTCACCAAAATAGACCCCATCAAATATCTATTCAAAGTGCCAGCTTTATCAGGAAGGATAGTTAGGTGGCAAGTTATACTATCCGAATATGATATCATTTATGTAAGCCAAAAGGCAATCAAAAGAAGTGCCATTACTGAATTCTTAGTAAGCCGAGTGCTTGACGATTATCAGTTGTTGGATTTTGAATTCCCTGATAAAGACTTGATGAATATTACAGTCGAAGAAGAAGAAGAGTCATCGAAAAGATCTAAATGGAAAATGTATTTTGATGGAGCATCAAATGCACTGGGGCATGGAATTGACTTAATTTTAATATCTCCAAAAAGAGATTATTACCCTTTTACAGCTCGAATAATTTTTGATTGCACCAACAATGTGGCCAAATATAAGGCATGTACATTAGGCTAAAGCAGCATTAGAAAAGAAGGCCCAAATATTGAAAGTCTATAGAGATTCAGCCATGGCAATTTACCAACTACGTGGAAAATGGGAAACGCAAGACCTAAGGTTGCAGCAATATAAAAAATTAATTCTAGAATTACTAAAAGAATTCAAAGAAGTAGACTTCATTCATATGTTCCGTAGTGACAATCAAACAGCAGATGTTCTAGCCACTTTGGCTTCGATGTTTAAAGTAAACAAGGGGTAAGAGGTGACATCCATTGAGATGAGTATTTATGAATTCCCTGCATACTGCCACAACATTGAGATTAAGGCAGATGGCCTTCCATGGTATCATGATATTAGAAATTATTTGAAGGATTGAGTATATCCTCCAAATGCCTTAGAAACTGATAAAAGAAACTTAAAAAAGCTAGCACTAAATTTTGTCTTGGAGGAAGAGATTCTATATAAGAAAGGTTTTGACCAAACATTGTTATGGTGTGTTGCTGCCTCAAAAGTAAAGAAAATAATAGAAAAAGTACATGAAGGGGTTTGTAGGATTCATGCCAATGGACACAAGATGGTAAAACAAATCATGAGATTAGGCTACTTTTGGATGACTACAGAGAGTGACTATATCAAGTACGCCCGAAAGTGCCATAACTGTCAAATTTATGCTGACAAGATTTATGTTCCACCCTTACTGTTACATGTCATGATCGTGCCATGGCCTTTTTCTATATAGGGTATGGATGTCATCGGACCTATTACTCCTACAGCATCAAACTGGCATCGTTTCATCTTGGTGGTCATTGATTGTTTCACTAAATGGGTGGAGGCCACTTCTTTTGCAAACATCACAAGATTGGTGGTGATTAAATTTTTAAAGGCCAATATCATTTGTAGATTCGGGGTCCCTGAAAGAATTATACTAGATAATGCCTCTAACTTGAATAATAAATTGATGACGGAGGTTTGCACCAAGCTTAAAATCTCTCATCATAATTTGGTCACATATCATCCGAAAATGAATGGGGCCGTAGAAGCTGCCAATGAAAATATTAAGAAGATTATGGGAAAAATGGTGAAGACTTATAAAGATTGGCACAGGAAGCTTCCATTCACTCTCCTTGCTTATCAAACCTAAGTATGGACCTCGACTGGGGAAACACATTACTTATTGGTATGTGGCGCAAAGGTAATACTACCAATTAAAGTCGAGATCCCATCACTTCTAACATTAATGGAGACCAAATTGGAAGAAACTAAATGGGCATGAGATCGCTACGAACAATTAAACTTTATTAAAGAAAAGAGGCTGGAAGCAATCCATCATAGGCAAATATACTAGAAAAGGATGATGAAAGCTCATGATAAGAAGATTCGTCCAAGATAGTTTCATGAAGGAGAACTGGTGCTGAAGAAAATTCTCCCGATACAAAAAGATCCACTAGGTAAATGGGCACCAAATTGGGAAAGGCCCTATGTGGTTCACAAGGCATTTTCAAGAAGCGCATTATTCCTTGCTAAAATCGATGAACAAGTCTCGCCAAACCCCATTAATGCAGATAATGTAAAGAAATACTATACTTAAAAAAACGAAAACAAAAAACAAAAGCAAAAACAAAAACAAGAAAAACAAAACAAAAAAATCGAACAAAAACTCGAACATGGCGTTTGATTAAAGACGATATAAGGAAAGGCTTCGAGTTGAAAACCCAAAAGGGCAACTCAAGCAAAAGAAAGAAATGATTAAATTGTAGGCATGATATGATTAAATGCATCTCTAAAATCATGGATCTATGTAGAAGCAGATATTTCGTTTAGAAAAAATCTTTGAAGATCTAAATTCAATTATCTAGACCTTTTCTTTGACACTTACCATTATCTTTGTGGATCTCTTTTCTGGCATTTTACCTTTATTTTTGTAAAAAAACCAATATTCTACTTTCTTTCTTTGAAATGCAACCTCTGTT